>MCJB01006613.1:0-51082 GCA_002018475.1 Nicotiana obtusifolia
GGGGGGTGTTGGGGTTGTCAAAGTCAGCTCTAGGAATTTGTACAGAGATATTTCTGAAAAGCAACGAATGGCTCTCCGTACAATTAACGCTTTTGACTCCTTTAACTGATTCGGTCCATGTCTTGATTTGCCTTTTTACCACCTAAAATTATACGAAAGCAGCATAAAACAGTCTGCTGTACTGTAATAAAAAACCGTGAAGAGACTGGGAGCCCAACTTCAATCAATTCTTTTTTCTTCTGGTTTTTATTTCTTTAAACTGAAAGGCACTTGGCATTCAAGATTAGATTTTTCTTAGGAGTGAGGCTGTTCATTCAGTCCCTAGGACTATTTACCATCGCTGCAGGTTTGACTATTTCAAGAATTTCATCATTCCAAGTAAGATAACTGGATCACCTATATTAGCCAATGGTTAAGAGTTAGTATTAATTGAATCATAGTTCCCAAGTACCTTTTGCTTTTAATGTCAAGAACTCTTTAATTACTCACTCCGGTCTATAATAAGTGACTTTTTGGCTTTTGACACACCCCTTAAGAAAATGCTAACTCCTAAAAATAAAGAGATATTTTTACTAAATTACTCTTAATTAAAATTAGCATATTGTTAACTTGACACATTAAGATAAGTAAATAAGGGCAAATTTTTGAAAAAAAAAATTATTTCCTTCTTGATTATATAAAAGTACGCTTATTATGGACCAAAATAAAAAGGCCAAAAGGTCACTTGTTGTGGACCCAAAGGAGTATTTATTTATTTATTGGGGAAGTAGTCTTTAGTGGGACTCTCATTTACTAAGATTTTCAAAGTGGTGTACAGTTACTGAAATTAAGGTTATCCTCTCCTTTTTTTGGGTGGTTGGGGTGTTCAAATAGATTATAGTAGAAGTTAATGACACAGAACATAGCTAGAAACACACTGTATAGAGACAAAGGCCCCCACTGCCTTCTGCTGCATAATGAACACTTAATTAGCAAGACTTGGGTCGTTGGGATAAAGTTCTAAGAATCAATCTCGCTCCTTCATATCTCAGGGGACAACGTTAACTTTGACCAAATAAATTAATTTACAACTAGCACCTTGTGAGCAGGATCGGCTTCTGACACATTTTAGGGAAACCATTTTTCGTGTTTCAGCGAAAAGGAAAATACTGCAAGAATCCGTTTTAATTTTCCTTCTCTCTTTTGTCTCCCCTCTTCTTGTTGGATGTGGTTTACAGATTGATGTACATGTGGAGAAGCATGTATGAGTGCCATCACGTTCAAACACACATAGTTCAGCAGCTGAAGTATCTCAATACTGTGCCATCAACTTATCCTACCTCCGAGATTCATCGACAATCAACACTACAACTTGAACTTGAACTGGAACAATGGCACCTATCATTTTGCAACTTAGTGAAATCTCACAGGGAGTATATTCAGTCCCTTACCGGCTGGCTCCGTCTTAGCCTCTTCCAACTTGGCAACAATCCAGTACAGAAGACCAGCCAGGACAGTGCAGTTTATTCCCTTTGTGAAGAGTGGCATCTTGCAGTTAACAATGCTCCGGATAAAGTAGCGTCAGAAGGAATCAACAGTCTACTAACTGTTATCCATGCCATTGTGGTGCAGCAAGCAGAAGAGCTCAAGCAAAAGAAGAAATCAGAGATGGCATTCAAAGAGCTTGAAAAGAAGGCTTCTGAGCTTCGGTCATTAGAGTCCAAGTATGGCCCGTATTCTATTATACCTGATTCCTCTAGCAGTACGAGGAGCAAGAACCCTGTGACTGAGAAACGAGCTAAGGTGGAGGTGCTAAGAGCGAAAGCTGAGGACGAGAAGGCCAAGTATGATAAAGCAGTGAATGTAACAAGAGCAATGACATTGAACAATCTACAGATGGGTTTGCCTCATGTTTTTCAGGCTGTGACGGGTTTTGCCAATGTGTGGACACATGCATTTGAGTCAGTATATAATCAAGCTAAAAATACTGATCAGGTGCATGATTTGAAGAGGATTCTACCTTGAGATACAGAGCAGCTTCCTTGTAGGCGGGCAACCTGCAGGAAAAATGTATATATGTGTTCTTGAAACTTGTTTTTCCCTCCTGCAGCCTAGAGGGTTTCTTAGTATGTGCTATAATTTATTGGGAAACTCAGGAATGCAGATTTTCTTGAGAGTGAGCAAAAGAGATGATTTTAGTTTAAGCAATCTCTGACAGTGTAAGTATGGCTGCCGATGGAGGTAGATGATATAGGTTGCTAGCCTTTGGCATAAGAGGACGTTAGGATTTTTGAAGTATGTTTTAGCTTTGCTCAGGAAACAGTTAGTCTTTTCCATTTTTCCTTTTGGATTGATGTTGGGGATAGTAGTTTTGCGGAAATTGCATTTATATGTAGTTCTGTGTTGCTTTCGATCGTGTACTAACTGGTTCTACTTGTTACTATTAAGTCTTAAACGAGTGTGAGGCCTGGTAATTTCTACGCTTGAATTTTCCCTTTACCGCAGGTCTTTTACCAGCGTTGGGATTATAATCCACCCTCATACAAGTTAAATACAGGGTGCCGGGAATATTGGTTCCTGACAAGAACAAGTTATATGCATATTTGAAGTGTACTAAGTGAACATATTCTAATAACTACACAAGGTCAACAAACAAGTGGTGCGAACATCTATTTCGCCTATTAATGTTCCACGTGGAAGCGCATATGCTATACTTGATTGAAACACAGCTCCCAGAAAATGGAAACGTGAATTTTTTTCAAAAAGAGTTTGCTAGTTCTGATGAGGTAACCTTGTTTTCCATCATGGATATTCTTCACTTTAATGTAAAGTGATAATTTAGTACGCAAGATCCAAGTCGCACACATTTCGTTGTATCTTCCTCAAATTTTAAAACGAAAGTCTTTAGTCGCATTTTCCTACAATTGTTCAAAAAATTACTTCAAATAGTATGAACTTAGCTGTATATTCCCTTTGGGAAAATTACACCATTTCAGCTATGTACAAAATTTACAGGTGAAAAAGAGCCCCCGCATTGGCCAAATATTGAATGCACTGCTTCCAGTTACCAATCTTCTATTTCATCGTCCGACATATCCAGCTTCTTCTCATGAAAACAGGTGCTACCCCCGTCATCTTCAACCATGTCGTCTGCTTGGAAACTTTCAGATGCTCGGCAACCAAACCATTTCAGGGCAGGTCTATACTCGGTTGCCATAACTATCTGATTCGACAATGTTAGGCTATTAGACAAGTCACCCCTCTGACTCAACATTTGACGCTGCAAGCACACCAATTTGGTAAGGATGAAATCAAGTCCAAATCAGTGGACTAGAGGTCAATTAGAACACTAAGAAATTATAGTAGTGCTTCCTAAGCCACTCCTTCACTGAGGAACATTATATTTAAGGACTTGATCTGGACTAATCCATGTGCTAAGATTTATATCAGCAAGATCAAGAGCAAGGTGCAAAGGACGTGACAGCACGAAACTTACCTTATTGCGGCGCAATGATTGTTCAACCTCCCACAGTTTTGGACGTCGAATAGCATGCCACCTGATTTCTCACAATGAATTTATGATAAATGATTTTAGCTACTTCATATAAACAAATATAAACAGGTAACTTCTTTATACCTGGAAGGCACTGGATGAGCATTCCCAAATAATACTCCTCTGGCAGCAACTGAAGCAGCAGCTGACTGTACAATGTTCTCAGCTCCAAAGTCTCTGGTTAGAAGTCTATTAAGTGAAGATAGAAGAAACTCAGCATCGCTTAAATATGATGCCACAAGCCATGCGTCATCTATTGCTTCTTCATTCAAAAAGTCTAAAACTGCAACAAGATTGAAAATCAGAAGTTGAAAAAGACAAATAAAAGGACTGTTTATCATATGCATCAGCTAAGCTTCTATAGAAGTATTTCTTCAGAAAATGCAAGCTTAGTCTATGCACAGATATGATAACTTTCAGTCTTTTTTATTCCATATCATGAACAATCCATTAGGTAGTAAATACAAGCTGAACAATCCGTTATTTCTCCTCTAATCTAGGTAAGAATTTCAAAAACATATGTTATCTCAACATTCAGTTTGCTGGTAAAATCCACCATAAAGGAAAATGCAGAACAAAATAGACCAAAGAAGTTCAAACCATTGGGTCTTGTGCTGAACCTAGTGCTGTTTCTGATATAGCTCACATACAGATCAGTTATGCACAGAATGACAGATTTGGTGCTAGAAACCAAAAATAAAAAGGAAGGGGGCTGGGTCTGGGGCTTAAACAGAGTCCAGTATCACTCCAGAGAAGTTCATCCTAAGAACATGCAAAAATCTAATAATATGACCATATTAGTTGAAAAAACCATACACCTGAAGAACAAGAATTACCATTTTCATGTAGAAAATCAGAAAGAGTCCTCGCTTGCCCATGTGCTTGACAAAGTACAACTTCTGGAGCATCCATTTTAAGCGGAAATCTCACAAATTTTTCCTTCAGAATAAATGCATCTCTATCTACAAGAAAATGAGTCTGTATTAGAGGCTTTGCCAAAGACAGTTCTCTCAATTATCCACCTTCATTTACTCCAAAGGGCATAAGATAACATGGTCAGAGATGAGCTATAGCCTTGTAGTAGAAAAAAAATCTCACATACCAGTCATCTACATAAAGAGGTCAAAAGGTTAATTTCTATATTCCTCCAATCACCCCTTGGATAATCACCTATTTTCACATCAGCCATTCTTAACCAGTGGTTATTAATACATCTCAGGGAATCTGCTTTACAACTTTATTTAAACAGTGTATTACTTGAAATGAAGAAACTCTCCCAAGATACGGTATAGCTCGTGTGGATTAGACATGGCAACCCTAGATTGTAAGATTAGATCATTCAAACAAATACTAAAATGTGCATTTACCAGGAGGACGCATACTTGCAAAGGAGGAGAAATTCATCACTACTGTAGAATAGGTATGGAAGCACACATTTACTAAGTTCTGTAAGCACTTGCAACTCACTTTATCCTGACAATGAAGTTTAGACAGATGTACCTGATGCAGTTGTGAGCTCATTTTCTCTTTTGTTGTGTAGAAATTTGCCCAATGCATGGAAAAGAGAGAGAGTTTCATCTTTTCCAAATAGCAAAGAAGACGCATCATCCAAACAAACAATATTGTCCGGTCTTTCTTTTAAAGGTAGAATAGGCCTTCTATGTGGGTTAAGACAGAGATACTGCAGAGAAGTAATTGCATGTCTGATGTCACCTCCACTCGATTTTGCTATTAGCTCAATCGTATCAGCACTAACTTCACGATGCTCCTTTCTGCATATAGTTGTAAGTGTTTTCTTGATTGAGTTGACAGTGACAGGGTTGAAGTTTACCTGAAAAGCATGAATTCGACTCAGAAAAAAGTTGACATACTACAGTAACTTAGAATCTAATGTTGAATAACTACATCCTCCACTTTGTTTGAAAAATGATTAACTTCCCCTCCGTCGAAGACAAGAAAAGATCTTTTAATTCAATTTGCAAATGTTGAGAAAGAGTCAGCCCTTTGGCCTGCCGGCTGTGGGTAACGTTTCAGGTCAAATAGCTTAAAGTTAGACAAGGAAGCTGCTTTGTTTATTTTCATACTCATAGGGGGAGGATTGACATTTGATTCAAGATACACAGATGAAAAGAGTTCATAATCCAAAGTAAGTCTATCAAGGAATGCAACCTTACAAGCACCAGCATTATGAAGAGACACAAGGAGTTCTTCCCAGCAGCGTGTGCTAAAGTCTGCAGAGTCATCCTTGTCATAGTTGGTGATCACTATGGCTGTTGGAATGCGGACTAATTGCACAAGAAGCTTCAAACACCTTTGAAGCTTTCCATACACAACTCTTCCATTTACCACCGGAAGATCATCAACTAAGAGTATGACTGGAGCCTGTGATCCCTTTAAGGTTGGAGAAGTCAATCCATACTTTCTCACCCTTTCAACAAAACCTTCAAACTCATCCAGCTTTGACATGTATTGTAACCCTAGGTCAACAAAAACGAAATAAAGAATGATAATTTGATGAAACTAAGTTTCTGAATATGCACTTGATGGCTTGGAGCAGATTCGTTTTCCATTAAGTAAAACATGAATATGTACCTGAATTAGCATTATACAAATGTTCTGACCAAACTGTTGGAGTAGGCGTGTTCCATTCCCATATTGTTGCACCAAGATGTGAAGCAATAGCATATATAGTTGCCTAGACGATAATAAGCACCCAATGATCATGCATGGTTTATGACCTCAAAGGAGTAAGACAAAATTCAAACATGGCACTCTTGATCCAGAAGCCACAAGAAGACTAAATTGCCGCACATCTCTCATGTTTAAATTCAATAAATGGTAAAGAAAAGAGTGGCATACAGTTTTTCCAACACCAGAAGGTCCAGCAACAAGAAGGACATTATTATGATCATCCTGCATCAAGGAGAGGAAAAATTTCAGTTCGGACAATGTAAATTCTGAAGACTGCAGAAAACACTTGTCATGTTTGAAAAATATAGTAAAAACATGTGCACTTGGAAAGACTAAAACCTCAAATTACGGATACTAAATGCAGAGCTGCAGATTACCAACAATATTTTTTTCTAAAAGAAGTCACCAACAATATTATCATTTTTTTGAGAATGAGAAGTCACCAGCAATACCATATTACAATTTCCTGGATCAAACTTTTTTTTTTTCCTTTAAACGATCTTAACTGCTTACTTTTTCCACTTCAACATCTAAACAACTACCAAGGCATGCACAACCCTTATTTTTTTTGGGAACAAGCAAGCGCAAACTGTGAAATAAAAATATATTCCCAAACTGCTAAATTACCCTCTAGCATGATAACCAAGAGACAACCTGATGTCCATAATTGTGAAGTCCAAAGTGCCCCCTCCCCCAGGATTTCAAGGTAACATAAACAAGAAAAGAGGCTTTATTCTGAGAATGTGTATGCTTAATCTCTCTTCTCACTGTTCTATGTGTGCACCGACAAACACTCTTTTCCAAGGAAGCATAATAAGGCAACACATCCAAAAGGTGTGTATGCTAATACACTATGCACCAATCTTACGTAAGACGATATACTGATTGATGGTTATAAAACAGGACAACATAAACCGAACATCACATGAGTAAAGGCGCAAAAGACCTACAATCTCTCGGATTTAATGCAGACATAGCTAAGAGCAGAACATAACTGAAGCAAAGGATTCATAAAGGTGATACTAACTTTGGGGTTAATGCTTAGTTGTTCTTATTACACTATTATATCTGACGTTTGTCAAGAGTCTTTAAGCCTGGTTAAAAACATGTATGCCCGTGCAAGGATAAGCGTAAGATTTAGAGAACCTCTAGTTCTAGGAGAACCTTACTTTGAAAGAAAAATTATTTAGCATGTGAATGAAATGGAGCTGAGTAAAGCAAAATGGATACAGAAGATTCATGTGTCCTGAGCCATACTGATTTGGGATGTAGCCATAATTCATTAATTGAATACACTCAACGCTCGACTGAACCTTCATTACAAGACAAGGCTCCTTAGCAAAGCAACTATTATTAACTACTTCCAATATCCTAAAAGAACGATTTTAAGAACACTCACGAAAAATAAGAAACAATGAACTACTTCAAGATTTTAGGGAAATGGGAGATAGAATAGCAATAATCAGCCGGCTGAACCAGGAATCAGTAACCATGTCTTGTCACAATATCAGAAGTCCGAGAAAAGAAACTAATATGGCTTTAAGTACCATTGCAGCTTGTAATCTTTCTTCAAACCATATTTTCACTTCTTCGACCTGCAAAGTCCATCACAGGGAACCATTACTAAAAGCTTCACATCTGAGAAAATTAAGAAAAAGTACATACAGCTATACCTTCTTCTTGTGAACTGCAAGCTCTTCCAGGAAATGAGGCTTATGTTTGTCAACCCACATGGCATTGTTGCTTTGAAGACCTGATTCAGTTTCATACAATTTAGTATTTTGGCAACCATGAGTAACTGAAGACGAAGAGACTGGAGGACAGTGGAAATAAATACTTTTATGGAGGAGACATGCAATAGTGTGCAGTATGTTCAAAATAAACAATTAAAACATCACAAAATCAGGAGGAGTTGAGAGAGAATCTTTCACTGTAAATGCATGCCAATAAACATTTACCAACCGAATCATCAATAGGTGGTGTATGGAGCTTGCATACCCAGATGAAACTTATGTCCTAGTTTCACTCCAAAATCTTAATGTGTAAAATAACATATCTGGCACCCCAAAAGTGAAGAAGAAATAGAGGTAGTATTTCCATTCGACGTTTGGTGAGGAATAGTAAGTACTATAATGTCAAGTCGACAGACCATAGCATCATGAGCAAGACTATAATATCTCAACTGAAGCTTGCACTGCATGCAAAAGCTAATGGATGTAGTCTGCAAAACTACATGATAAAACTAGGACACCCAACTTCAGCACAACATTTTAATGAGATCAAAAGATGATCCCATGGACATAAAAGAAATGTGCAAAAATTGCTAATTCTTTGATATGTAAGTAAGGAATGTAGTTTATGAGAAACTAATGTTTATAATGACAAAAACACTGTCATTTAACATGGGTCAGAAGCCTAGAATAAACGGAGAGACAATATTGATCCCAGGTTATTCTTGAAATTAATACAAATAAGTACTACAACCAAATATTTTGAAACTAGCATACCAGCAGATACCTTGATGCCTGTGAAATCATCATCAAACTCCTCACAAAACCGTTTCATCTGCATTCAGTTATACCATACGTCATTAATGTTCTGAGGTATACAAAAGCAAAAACTAGCAGAACAGTGCATTTGTTTGGATGCATAAGAAAAATTAATCTCTGCATGACTAATGCAACATTTGCTTGTGGCTGCATAAGAAAATTAATCTCTGCATGACTAATGCAACATCTTCTTTAGCAGCATAAGAAAAAATATTCCAGATAATTCATGTCGTTTTGTTGGCAGTAGTAAACCCGCCATAACTTATGAGGGAATTTATATATTATTTATGGAAGAGAAAATGTAAATGAGAATATGTGTATATATGCAGAAAAAAGTATCTAAAGACAAGAATCCTAAGAGTACGTAACCCCTATATTATTACCAACACAAAACAATCCCTACATCAAAATTCATACAATACTAGTACGCGAACCAAATGACCCCTAAAGATAAAAAGTCTACATAAAGACTAATTGATGATCATTTGCCGCAATCAGACAGTAAGAACAGTCTGTGTGGACTATTAACCTGATAATCCTTTACCCGTCAATCTTTATCGGTTTCACAATGAATTGAGCTTTTAATGTGATAAGATTAGTTCGCATTTTTGAACTATAAAGAAGAGAGGAATTTAGAGTTTTTAGCAGCGGGTACAGAATATCACTGCACCTACCACTGCTTCGTGGCAATTGAAATTGAACTTTAAGTTAAACATACATTTCTCAAAATTTCTTAACTGATACATGCATAGATCAAACAGAAATCAACGGTTGCACCTGCACCAACTGCCTTTACTATACATCTGCCACTGCTACAGACCAAGCCTCGTTTCCCGTTTATACAACTCACGTTCACTCAAATGCACCAGCATAGTGAAATAGTAGGATTCGGTAACTAGATAATACAACACGAATCCGAAGTTTTACCTCATCGAAGCCACTAGCCTCTTTAGATAAGCGTGGACATGATGCCGAAGGAAGCGCCGTTTTAGCCCTTTTAGGGTTCTTCCTCGGAACTGATGCCCATTTCGATTTTGATTTTGATTCCGAGCGGGTGAAATCCGACTTCAATGAGAAGTCTTCATCCTCGTCGGATGATGAAATCACAACGGCCGCATTCCTCTTAGCTTTCTTCATTACCACAGGAAGGGTTAAGTATTTTTATTTTTTTCTCAGAATACCAAAAACTTTGAAGGTTCGAAGGCAGCGAATTTGATCGATTAGGGTACGGATTCGACGAGAATGAGATTATTGAAACCCTAGACAAAACTGAGACAAATGCATAACTCCAGACTGCAATGGGAAACTCTTCCCCTAGAAATTGATTGTTTTCGAAAGCAAAAACGCGGGTGTTTTTCAGAGCAAAACCCGCTAGCTTACTTGACAAGCTGATACCCCGCCTTTTATAGTCTGGCAGAGCAAATAGAAAAACCTTTTGTAGTTTCTGAAAACTAAAGGGGTGTTTATGCAAGTAAACTTTAGGGGGCACAAATTGTCATCTCATTGCGTTTTTTTTCTTAATGGTCACAGGTATTGGTAACAAATTTTAATGTCGAACTCTCAAATAAATATATTCACTAATTTTTTTAATGGTCAGAGGTATTGGTAACTGCATGGGTCAAAATCTACCTTTAGTCGAAATGATATCAGCAAAGCATTTTTGGGGCACTACGCCGAAGTAATATGATTATCAGTAAAGACAGTGATCGATGAGCCAGCAAGACTGCAGTAGAGGAGACGTCATCGAGGACGAAGTCGAGCATGTTTGATAGAGTTATAACGACTAGTGTTAAGATAGGACTTAATGGATAATATTCTAGTGGATATCCTCTACATTTGTACTATTAGGGTTTCTAGAAACATGTTCCTTACAAATAGAAATAGACATAATTATAAGGGACATGTGATATCCGTTTGTAAAAAAATACACCTTGACTTACTTTTCCACTAGATTCGAGAATAACTTAGATATTCGAAGGATTGTCCATCACTCATCATTGTTGGAAAGAACATTCACTAATTTCATCTTTTCTTGGGTGATTCATCCATTCTATTTACTTATGCCATTTATTGCTATTCATTGATATTGAATGCTACATTATTGCCTTTGATTTCTGGGATACTTATTGCTCATTGCCATCGTTATTTAAATACACTTTCATAACATTTGTTGCACTTTTGAAAACTCCATCTTAGGGATATTATTGTTAGCTAAGATTAACCCTCATTTGTATAAATTTAATTATTTGAACCAAGATCTATATTTTTAGGTCAAACAATTTGGCGCCTTCTGTGGGGATTTCTTAGTTAAATTTTTAGTTTCCTATAGATCTACAATTAACGCAAGTCACTAACATAAAAAAAAAAAAAAAAAAAAAAAAAAAAAAAAACCGAGATCTCCTCTCTTTGTGTATACAAAACCTTACATGGCAGGTAACCAAGGAGAAAGGACAAAAATAACAAGTGACTTCCCAAACAACCTCGTGAATATCATTAACGAAAGTTGTGAAACAGTAGGTGAGGACACGACGCCCACCGCATCCCCTGGGCGAGAGAGGTCACCCTCCCACCACATTGCAGCATAATAAAACCAAGCAGAAAAGGAGCCTCCACGTCTACAGAAGAAGGGACGCCCCCAACTGTGAAAAAACTCCTCGAGGCATGGCTGACCGACACGCTAACAAGCGTCCTCAACAAACCCGCTCCAGGCATGACTGCAGAAACCGCAAGGGCTTGCACGATACAATAAACAGACGAGCAGTGCAACCGACCCTTCCCTCCAACGACAGGTATAGCTCACAATGTTACTGACAGTGCAGGTGACAACGCTCTCGCTGCCATTCTAAAGAGGATGGAGGAAATGGAGAATGAAAACAAGGCACTCCGAGACTAGATGAAAGAGCATCAAGAACGAGTTGACAAGATACCGGGTGCTCCTAAGCTGTTGCCGAAAAGAGACGCTGGCTGGTTTGTAGAGCAACCGTACAACGATGATGCAGCCCTGCATGCCATACCAAAGACCTTCAAAATGCCATCCTACCTCAGGACATACAACGGAATAACCGATCATGAAGATCTTGTGACTCACTACATAATTACCGTGAAAGGCAACGACCTCACCAAGGAACAAGTGTCCTCCATTTTGCTGAAGAATTTTGGTGAAACCCTCATGAGAGGGGCATTAACATGGTATTTGCAGTTAGGGATGTACATGGACCGGGTTAATTCGATTTTTATCAAAACTAAACCAGACCAACTATATCGGTTTGGATTGGTTTGGTTTTGGCGAGTTTTTCGGGTTTTTTGTTAGTTAAATATTATTTGTATCTTACTTTGTTAAATTTTTTATAAGTAAATATATGTTTAGTAAAAATTAAAAAAATTGACAAACATATTATCTATTAAATATTCTTATGGGAGAATCTACTTATTAACACATGATAGTTTTTTAGTCGTCCGACAATAATTTTTTGTTGATGTACACATTCAAGGTTAACCGAATTTAGTAATTGAACATAAAAATCAATATGATACCTAAATAATAATAACCAATTCAAATTAGAAAAAGATATAAGAGTTTAATAGATCTTGACATATAAATATGGAAGAACAAAGAGATTGACACATTTCAGTAACACTTGATAAGAAAGTGATCATACAACCCATTATTCAAGGTTAATAAATATGGAGCACTTCATATTTTATTAAATATTATTTCCTGTAAGAGAATCTTAGAAATTTCTAGACATTTTTTAAAGAAATTCTATATAAAATCTTAACAGTATATATAAAATTATATATTTATATGTCGGTTTGGTTCGGGTTTTTTTAACTCAATACCGAACCAAATCAAACCAAATCTAGTTAGATCTTTTAATCGGTTTGGTTTGACTTTTCGGTTTGACGCGATTTTCCGATTCGATTTGTACACCTCCATTCGCAGCTACCAGCTCGCTCCATAAATTTTTTTGAAGAAATGGTCGATAAGTTCGTAACCACCCATATCGGAGCCAAGAAGGCCGAGGCGAGAGTAAATAACATATTTGCTATTAAGCAGTCCTTGGGAGAGGGACTAAGGGACTTCCTCGCGCGGTACAACGGAGTAAGGATGACTCTGCAAAACGTATCCGAAGGGATGGCGGTCGTAGCTTTTCAGGACGGGCTAAATAAAGAGGGTTCAAGAGCAACTAGAAAACTGTTGAGCTGATTGATGAAATATCCTCCAACCACTTGGGACGAAATTCACAATGCTTATTGTGCCAAGGTCCGAGAAGACAAGGACAACCTCAACGGACCAACTCATCAGCTAACCTCGGTACAAGCCGAATCAGAAAATAAGGAAGAGACAATACTAGAAGAGATCATCCGATTCCGCGACCTAACAGGGAATGACACCAACTTTATGTCAGGGCAGTCGCTGCACCTTCCCTTCGCTATGAAAGAAGGCTAGTACAGGCCAAGGACAGGGACCCATCAGAACAAAAGAGGTATGTCTCCTTTATTATCTGCTCATAATTTTTGTGTGTCGCCTACAGAAATAGTCTGCGCTCTTAAGAAACTCGGAACAAAAGTGAAGTGGCCGCCGAAGATGAGATCAGAGTACACCAGAAAAATCTGATGCTCTCTATGAGTTCCACCAGGAAAGCGGGCACAAAACAAAAGATTGCGTCTCCCTCAGACAAGAAGTTGTAAACATGTTATGGCAAGGGCACCTCAAAGAGCTGTTAAGCGATAAGGGGAGGACCAACTTCGCTAGAGGACGTAAACATCAAGGCCCACCAAAGCCGCCATCCCCAGCTCGTACCATCAATATGATCATCGGCGGCAGCGGCGACACCTCTATCAACAGCGTGAAGTTCACCACCACTCACAAGCTCAAGCAGTCTATCACCCGCGAACGGTACGACAGACTCGAATAAAGTATCATCTTCGACGAGTCGGATGCCGATGGTTTGTCTTTCCTTCATAATGATGCCCTCGTTATTACTTTACGCATTTTAGATACCGATGTCAAACGCATCATGGTGGGCGACGGAAGCAGTGCATGCATTATCCATCCCTGAGTCCTTACCCAAATGATGCTCGAGATAAGATAGTATTGCGATGCATCAAGCTAAACAGTTTTAATAATGCAATTGAGCGGACATCCGGGGAAATTACACTCCCCATCTTGGCCGGCGGCATGACTCTGGAGACAATATTCCATACTATGGACCAGGTCACTGTGTACAACGTTATAGTGTGACGACGATGGATACACCCCATGAGAGCCATCTCCTCCAGCCTATACCAAGTAATTAAGTTCCCAACACCATAGGGGATATTCAGCATACGCAAGGAATAACGCACGTCCCTGGAATTCTACCGCATTGCCTTGGACAGCACGACCACCCAACAGAAAAAAGATAAAGAAAAAGAGTTATACCAATCAACAGGGTCGAGGTCGAAGCAAAAAAAGACCGGGGATGTCATCATGGATCCCGACACGATCAAGGCTGCAGGTTTGACCGTAGAAGACCTCGACCCCGTTCAATTGGACCCCAATGACCATAGCGAGAAGGCCTATATCGGCTGCAAGCTCCGGGAACCAGGTAAATTCAGTCAATTCTTAATAGTTAATGCAGATTTCTTTGCTTTCAGCCATGCAGGCATGCCAGGCTTCCTAAAGGAAATTGCCACACACAAATTCAATGTAGACCTATTCCACCCTTAGTAAGGCAAGTCAGGCGTAAATTCAACTCCGCCATCAATGATGCATTCCGCAAGGAGTTGGAAAAACTGTTAGAGAATGACTCCATCAGGGAGTCGAAGTACCCCAAGTGGATTGCCAACGTAGTGATGGTCAAAAAGAAAAATGGGAAATGGCATATGTGCGTGGATTTCACGGACTTGAACAAAGCATGTCCGAAGGATTCGTTCCCATTACCCCATATTGACCAACTCATTGACGCAACAACCAGGCACGAACTATTGAGTTTCTTGGACGCTTACTCAGGCTGTAATCAAATTCTTATGGAGAAAGAAGATCAAGAGAAGACCATGTTCTTCACCCGCCAAGGAACATATTGCTATAGGGTCATACCGTTTGGACTGAAGAACACGAGGGCTACTTATCAGAGATTGGTGACAAAGAGGTTCAAAGACCAGCTCAGTAAGACCATGGAGGTATATATGGACGATATGTTGGTCAAGTCCGAAAGAGCAGAATATCACATCGATCATTTGAAAGAAACTTTCGACATACTCAGACGATACGAAATGAAGCTGAAACAGGAGAAATACGCATTTGGCGTAGCCTCAGGAAAGTTCTTGGGTTTTCTTGTGTCGCAGCGAGGGATCAAGGTCAACCCGGACCAAATCAAGGCTATCGAGGGGATACCAGAACTCTTAACCACCAAAAAGCAAATCCAAAGGTCGACTGGTCGTATCGCCGCCCTATCAAGGTTCATCTCGCGATCGTCAGATATATGTCACAAATTTTTTGGCGTACTCAAGAAGGACAACGGCCTCGAATGGACTTCCGAATCCGTCCAGGCTTTGCAAGAACTAAAGGCATACCTATCATCACCGCCCCTGCTTTCAAAACCCGAACTTGGGGAGCAACTCTTCGTCTATCTAGCCATCTCCGAGGTAGCAGTAAGCACAATCTTGATCCGCGAAAATAAAGGATTAAGGCTAGCACTCAAGTATGGCGCAAAACGGTTGAAACTCCGTTATGATCTCTGCTTGTAGTCAACTAAGTCACAGGGACTTTCCAAATCAAGGAACAAAGGTTGCAAAAATACTAGACCAAAATTTGCAAGCTATTGCCTAAGTTCGACGAGTGCTAGCTCGATTAGATCCCACGAGCGCATAATGCCGAAGTAGATGGCCTCGCCAAACTAGCCACAGTTACCAAAAGCATCACAACCGGAGATAAAAGCGTAGTCTATCTCCTCAACTCGTCACTAGACCAAATCGAGGTAAGAACCATCAACTTAACTTGGGACTGGTGCAACCGTATTATCGCATATTTGTTGGATGGCACACTCCCATACGACAAAAAAGAGGCCAAGAAACTAAGGATGTAAGCGGCCAGATACAGTCTCCTTCATAGCAACCTGTACAAAAGGACTTACGGCGGCCCTCTAGCGAAGTGCTTGGGCCCGAACCAAACACAACCTCGAAAAAGTCCATGAAAGCAACTGTGGAGCTCACTCCGGCAATCGAGCACTGGTCAGATGCCTCATACGGGCAGGATACTATTGGCCCACCATGAAAAAGAATGTCGCAGACTTTGCGAGAAAATGCGAACAGTGCCAAAAGTACACCTAAATAATTCACCAAGAAGGAGAACACCTCCACTCGGTCACCCCCCTTGGCTGTTCATCAAAATGGCGAATGGACATCGTGGGCCTCCTCCCAACAGGGCGAGGTAATGTATGATTTCTTTTGGTTTTAACTGACTATTTCCCTAAATAGGTAGAAGCAGGAGCATTCGCCCAAATACGGTAACAGGAGGTAATCACCTTTATATGGAGAAACATCATCTGCCAATTCGGCCTACCCAATGAAATCAGTTGTGACAACGAACCGTGGTTCATAGGAAAGAAAACCGCTTAATTCTTCGCGAAATGACATATAAAGAGGATACTTTAAATCCATACCATCCAGCGGGTAACGGGCAAGCAAAATCCTCCAGTAAATCCATACTAAACATCATGAAGAAAAAGCTCGAAGACGCTAAGGGGATGTGGCCGGAAATGCTACCAGAAGTATTATGGGCCTATCGAACAACTCCGAAGATGAGAACAGGAGAGACGCCCTACTCTTTAGTCTGTGGGACCGAGGCAGTAATACCGGTCGAGGTCGGAGAACCCAGCATGAGTAACGATGAGAGCAAAAGGTAGGAACTTGATGAAATCGACGAATGAAGAGATATGACCTATATAAGAATGGTTTCCCAAAAACAACAAGCAGAACGCTATTACAACAAGAAAGCAAAGGTACGGCCACTTAAAGTCGGGGACTACGTACTGAAAGCCAAAACTCAAGCGAGCAAAGATCCCCGCAAGGCAAGCTGGGAACAAACTGGGATGGTCTGTACAAAATCACAGCCAAAGCGAATAAGGGTTCATTCCAACTAGAGATAATGGAAGGAAAGCTACTACTAAATAACCGGAACATCATCCACCTCAAATACTTCAACTTATGAGAGAAAAAGCGTCCCCCAAGTTGTACTCCTTTTCTCTTACTTGAGTTTTCTGCCATTCGGGTTTTCTCAAAGAGATTTTTAATGAGGCGGCGAAGGGAACACTTTGAGTCGAAGTACACGAAGGTCGGATCATGGTTACTATTTTATTGCTCGACCTCTCAATACTCTCCAGGTTAACCAATGAAGGGACTAAATAGACTGGGACTGGAATGCCAGCTAACACCCAAAATTTGTAATTTTCTCCAAGTATGTAACCAAAGCAACAATGTCAAAGCAATAAGAAACTTACGCTTATTAGCACACCTTTTTGTGTTGAGGTCATGTTCGACCTTGCTTGAACAAACACCTACCAGCCCTCAGCCGCGATTTAATGAAAGGTTATGTTTGACCGCACTCGAACAAACACCTACCGACCCTCGGCCGCGATTTAATGAAAGGTTATGTTTGACCCCACTCGAACAAACACCTACCGGCTCTCGGCCGCGATTTAATGAAAGGTTATGTTCGACCCCGCTCGAACAAACACCTACCGGCCCTCATTTTAATGAAAGGTTATGTTCGATTATGATCAAACAAACACCTACTGGCCCTCGGCCGCGATCTAATGAAAGGTTATGTTCGATTACGATCAAACAAACACCTACCGGCCCTCAACCGCGATTTAATGAAAGGTTATGTTCGACCCCGCTCAAACAAACACCTATTGGCCCTCAGCCATGATCTAACAAAAGATTGTGTTCGATTAGGATCAAACAAACACCCACCGGCCCTCGGCCGCGATCTAACGAAAGGTTATGTTCGATTACGATCAAACAAACACCTACCGGCCCCCGGCCACATCTCAACAAAAAAAAAAAAAAAAAAACACGCACAATTTATGAATAATCAGCTCCAAGTCCATAGCCAGCTAAAAGACAATAACAATAAGAAGGACAAAAACAAAACAAGCAAACAATAGAGTCAAAAAACATACAGGTACAAAAAAAAAATACAAGGGAAAAATATGCAAGAAACAACTTTGATATTCATAACTGTTTACAGAGGCTCGTGAAGATGTCTGCAAAAATACACAAAAAGATCAAAAGAAAACTCCCGGTTGCCTCCATCACGACCATCAGTGCCCTCGCCAACTTGGCCCTCAATGGCGTCGCCATCCTGACCATCAACGCCACATTCGCCCTCAGGATATGCGGCATCATACCAGGCATTCTCCCTCCTCGAGCTGGTCTACACCCTCGTCCTCACCGGCCTCAGGCGTAGCGGGATCATACCCACAAGCGACTCGAGCTCCATAAGCCTTAACACGAACATCTTCGAGGGCAGCCTCAGAAACGGATCCCGCCACATTCAAATCTCGAAAGACATCTAATTGGGCTTCGGCATGAATTCACTCCTCATATAACTCTCGAGGAACATTGGAAAAATCTGAAGAGCGGGAAGAGGATGGTTGTGCCAGTAATTGGGCCTTCTCGGCCTCCAGAGCAACAACTCGATCGTAGAGGCCAAAAGTCTCTTTCTCTAGCTTCCCAATCCTTTCATTGAGTCGTTCTTCCTAGATCCCGACCGTCGTTAAATTATTTTCTCGCTCGGAATGGAGAGTCCGTATCACCACCTCGAGGGACTCCTCCTTCCTTAGAGCCTCCGATCACGCAAAACTCCGCCTTCTCTAGCTCCCCTTGCTTTTCAGCGACCTCGCCGCTAAGAGCTTCCGCCCTAAATTGATATTCCTAGAACTGGCATCCTAACATGACTACCTGAGCTTGGAGATCACTGCACTGGACTTCGACCCCTTTGCTAAGCTCAAGCTCTTCCTCTTTGCTCCTCAGCGTCCCCTCCAGGACGCTGGACTTCCACACCATCCGCACCAGCTCCTTGTCTCCTGCCTTCAAGTCTTCCCTCAGTTGGCGCACATCGCCGCCTTCACGAAATCGGCATCTAAGCTCCCGATATTTCTCAAGGCATCTGAAGTACTTGTCCTTCAATTTCACATAGATATGTTTACGTATCTGCTCCCTACGAGCACTCTCAATTTCCAAGACTACTGTCTACAAAATGAACAAAGGAATTTAGAGACTACGAAAGAACAAAACCAAAGGAAAAAAACTAACAGCAAATGTACTTACCCGAAGGGCGAGGCCAGCAATATTGTTTGTTAGGGCGTTGTCATCTATCGTTTTGAGGGTCGTACCCTTGATCTCAGAACAAAGAGGGACATGGGAAGGGATAATCTTCTCGGTGTCCACAAGAATATTACGAACTATTGGGATCATAATAGTCCTTGAACCCTCCTCCAACCTCACTTCAAGCTGAATAAGCCCCTCGTCGATCATCCTCAGCTCATCTACATCCATGTCGGAATCGGATCAAACATCCTCCTCAGCAACAACCTTCCCTCTATCATCAGTCGAAGAAGGCACGTCTGCCGCAACCCCGGAAGACGAGGCCTTCTCCCGTCTTGGAAGAAGAGGCCCATCACTGCTCACCATGCCTTCGACCGCATCCCCAATAGGTCATATATTCATATCCTCCAAATAAGTGGCCTCAGGACTAGCCTCTAGTCTCTCCCTGATGTGCACTACGGTCGTTCCCCTAAGGACAAGACTAAAATCTCCCACAACGGCGGCTGCTGACCTCTTTCCCCTACATCCATGGCCCTTCTCTTACGAGGCATCAAATCTCCATCACCAGGCAAAAGTTCGTCGTCCTCGTCTATGTAGAGAATATAAGGGAGAGGCTAAGGTCTCCACGGCCGAAGTCTCCGCTGCTGAAGGAGGGACAGATTCGAGCGCAGCAATAGGAGGAACCGGAACAAAGGCAGGATCGGCCTCAGTCGAAGCAGGGGCAGGAACCGAGGACATAGTAGCTTTCCTCTTCCGAAACGAGGGTGCAGGAGCTCTCGACCTCCTCGAAGATCCCCTGGCCGAAGCTAAGAAAAAACAATGAAACGAAAAGTCAGCAAAAGTAAAACTAAAATAAAATAGTTAAGACACCAATGGTAAAAAGAACTTACCATTCGAAAGGAGAGCGGGCCCAAACTTGAAGAAACTCGTCCATTCACGAATCCTACAATGTGAGGAAGGAGCCGATCGACCCAGTCGGAAATATGAGGGACCAAAAGAGGAGGCGAGGTCTTAGCTACATAAGAAGAAGAGACAGGGTTAGAACCCATGACCAAACACAGGAGAAAAATCAGATACCTACGAGCAGGAAAATTAGGTACTTACGAGCATAACTCCAAGCATCGAGAAAATCGTCGACATTGGCCACCACGTCCTGGGTTCTGACAAAAAAGAAATTGAACCGGAATTGACGGCTGGCCTTGTCATCCATCTTTACCACCGAGCACTTGCCCCCTTGGTGGCAAGATTCAACATCGTTCCCCTATAAAAGCTAAGGGCAAACAGGTGTATTGAGTGCCGAAGTGTCAACTCGACCCCGACTAGCTCGACAAACTTGGTAAGCACCTTTATAAATTTATAGATGTACGACACACGCTAAGTTAGGCAAACGTCATAGTAACGATAGAACTCCTCGACGAGCATAAGGAGAGTAAGCACCTTTATAAGTTTATAGATGTACGACACACGCTAAGCTGGGAAAACGTCATAGTAACGATAGAACTCCTCGACGAGCATAAGAAGAGGAAAGAAATAGCCGACTTGTATAGGATAAGCGTAGAGGGCATAGTACCCTGGACGGTGGACCTGTGCCGCATCTCCCGCAGTGGGAATCAACTCAACATGAGCGGCAAGGCCGAATTTGGCCTTGAGCTACGCGAATTCTTTTACACCGTCATCACTGATCGAAAATCACTAGTTACGGCCTCAGGGGCTTTGGTAAAATCAGATCAGGAATCAGGTTTGCGTGGTTACTATTTCCTCCACTGACGGGAAAATTTCATCCTCAACAGTGGCAGAAACACTCTCCCCACGAGAAGGGAGCACCATTGCCAAGGGGGCAACGCGACTCTCCTCGCCGGCCTCAAAAGGCACGTTAGACATGATTCCATATAGTGAAAGGAAGTAACAAGCAAGAAGGGATGAGGAATAAGATGAATCGCATAAATAGGGACTCTTCTATTTATAAGGTTTGGGAGGCACCAAGATCGAAACGGCGGGTCATGATTAGCACGGAAAATAAAACGACGAAGCCAATCAGGGGTCACACCTGAAATGATGCAATGCATTAGGAAACGACGTCATTATGATGCATGGGGTCATGACGTCACCTTCTCTCTTGAATCAGATGGCTCCAACTGACTTCCCGAGTAATTCAAGGAATTCAAAATATGCGGACCTCAAAAGGCCACGTAGACTTATCTCCACGACCACGACCCCAACCAACTCCATAGAGTTGTATCACGAACAACATTGTCCGCTCATCGACCTCGTCAGCAGTAACAATCTCGATAAGCGGAGGACTAACTATATGGGCCAAAATCTATCTTTAGTCAAAATGATATCAGCAAAGCATTGTTGGGGCACCACGCCGAAGTAATCTAATTATCAGCAAAGGCCATAGCCGACAAAACTGAAGTCAAGGAGACGTCATCGAGGACGAAGTCGAGCATGTTTGACAGAGTTATAACAGCTATCGTTAAGATAGGACTTAATGAAGAATATTCTAGTGGATATTCTCTACATTTGTACTATTATGGTTTCTAGGAACATGTTCCTATAAATAGAAAGAGACATAGTTATAGGGGACATGTGATATACATTTGTAAAAAAAAATACTTTGACTTGAGAAAGAGAATCAAACCCCTTGATAGTGTACAAACATCACCTTTTCATTAAAATTCTTCTTTACACTTTTGTACTAGATCCGAGAATAATTCAGATATTCGAAAGATTGTCCATTACTCATCATTGTCAGATAGAACATTCACTAATTCCATCCTTTTTTGGGTGACTCATCAATTCTATTTACTTAAATGTCATTTATTGTTATTAATTGATATTGAACGACATTATTGCCTTTGATTTCTGGGATACTTATTGCTCATTGCCATCGTTATTTAAATACACCTTCATAACATTTGTTGCACTTTTGAGAACTCCATCTTGGGGATATTATTGTTAGCTAAGATTAACTCTCATTTGTATATATTTAATTATTTGAACCAGGATTATATGTTTGGTCAAACAGTAACAAATTTTAATGTGGAACTCTCAAATAAATATTTTTACTCGTTTCAAGAGCGTGCAACCATACACTTAACACAAATCAGTAATATCAATTTTACATGGGTATGGAAAAATACTTGGTAGGGAATGCTGCTCCTTGAATGGGGTCCTATCCAGCGCGAATCCGAATATAGTTGGGTCAATACGGGTATCGGAGATCAGATAAAAACCAAAAAAAAAATAAAAAATCTACATAAGCATGGTTTTAAAACATAAGCTTTGAACAAACTTAAATTTTTAGAAGAAATCTCATGAAATTGGAGGTTGAAAACACGTATATATACAAGTATAAGCTTTTATTTGACTATTCAGCCCCTTTCTAATTAATGGCCAGAGCCAGAGGTATTTACAACAAACTTTAGTGGGTATGAGTTACAGATTAAAGGAGTGTTTTATTTTCATAAATATAAAATATAAGTTCAAACTGGTTTTCAAATTAATAAGTTACAAATTGTTTTTTTAACAAAAAACGTTTAAATCAATAGGATAGGGTGTGGGTCACAAAAAAGAACATATATTAAGCGTGCAAAATGCAAATAATTCATATATTTACGTAGAAAATTAGGTACTTCAATTTTTTTTATTTGATACTTGTATCAGTGAAAAGTAGCAAATGCAATTTGATGCATTTCCTGAAAAAGGGCTATCATTTCAAGAAGGAAAAATGACTAAATATACTCTTCTATTTTGATATATTATTTATATTTACCCTCAATTATATGATCGGATCAAATCTATCCTCACTATTAGTAAAGATTTCAAATTTACCCTCTAACCTAATAGAAAGCCCCAAATCCCTTCTATTTATTGCAATTCTTCCTCACAAATCAATCATCTCCTCCGTGTGATCCACCAGAGAAGAAAAAATGTCCATATTATAGAAATAGGAGTGTAGAGTTTAATATAATTATTCCCCTTGTCTTTGGTTATGCTCAAACTATAAATGAAATGCAGAATTCACAGTTTATGGGTATGTCTGAAATACCATAGATAATTTGGAAGAGATTTATTTGATTCTTCAGGTGGTCGAAATGCATGCGCTTATGAAGTTTTTACTAATATTTACTATTTTTTATTAACTACAGCTATAATAAGGCCGTAGGAATCCATGTAAATGCATTCCCTTTCAGATTTATGCGCATTAAATTTGTGACATATGGTTCTTTAGTATTGTCTGAGAAACCCTAAATTTAAATCTGTTTAAACTTATATCCAGCTTAAGAACATCCTTTCAAAGGAATATTTACTAGTATTTCAATGCCTGGAGGTGGTGAGTTTGTTAAGTTTTCGTGCTCTAAATAATCAAGTGGAACAAGAAATCAACTTGTCGAGGATATTTTTTTCTCTGGTAGAGCACATGTAGGGATAAGTAATTTGTGAGAAAAAATTATACTAAATAGAAGGAATTTGGGATTTTCCGTTAGATTAGAGGGTAAATTTGACAATTTTACTTACGGTGAGGATAGATTTGACCCGACAGTATAACGAAAAATAAATGTGAACAATTTATTAAAGTAAAGGGGTATATTTGATCATTTTCCCTTTCAAAAAGGAAGAATTATTTCAAGGTGTTGGTGAGAAGTGTTTGTAAGTGGCAATGCGTGCAAGTAGGCTCATTATAAAAAGAATTTAAGTTATTTCTACTAATAGTCTAAGTATTTTTTATACTGTTAATTTTATTTAACCGACAAGAGCAAATTATTACTTTATTTTTCAAAAATAATTTTCTATTACTCATACTATAATCAACTTAATTGATGGTGCAAAAAAATTTAATGTGAAAACTCTGCATCACAGTAGTAGGGCCTCAAAAAACTTGTACCAGAAAAAGCATTTTCCAAATTTCCACCTACCACGCCCTCCATCGCTATTCCCACCCAAACAACAATATTTTAATCTAATACACTATGAAATCGGAAGTCCCTTAATCACCAAACCACCTACAAATCGTCCACGCCACAACTTTTCTGCTTTCCCTCCGTCACACCAAACCTCAAATGGCGTCGTCTTTCTGCCCCAAACAGGCTTTATCTTTCACCAGCTCCGCCCACCAGCTCTCCCAATCCAGAGCAATTCCACGTGACATCCACGTGCGTTTCCCTGCTTCCGGTTCTTTACCTTCTTTTTCCAGGTGTGGGGTGAAGCCGAGTGCCGCACGATTGAAGGTGCTGGCAACTTCTGCGACGAAAGTGATGGATCAGTCCCCGAGTAAAGCGAGTTCTGAGGCTCCTACAGTTGTTGAAGTGGATCTGGGTAATCGGAGCTACCCGATTTATATTGGGTCTGGACTTCTTGATCAACCTGACCTCCTTCAAAGGTTCTTTGCTTGTGCTATCTGCTGCTTATTGTTTAGCTTTTACTCGTTATGCATTGGAATTTTTAATGATATCTATTCGGCGACCGGAGTTACACCGTTTAGTAAACTTAAATTGAGTATATAAGAAGGATGAAACTAGACAGAGGCCTCAAGCTTAACATTTAAGTTAAACACTCTTCTTCAGTACAAACGGAAAGAAAAGTTTTGCATTCTTTAGATCAGTTTCATTGATAGAGAGACGATAACTATTTCTAGTTAAATATGTGGATGATGGTAAGTGAAATTAGGAATACAATTCTGTAGCTGAAAAGCCCGTAAGAAGGAAGGAGAATTCTTAAACATCTTATGAAGAAAATGTAGCTGCTGAATCAGGATAGAGTATGGGCTAAGGATATTTGATTGTTTCTGCATCTGGTTGTTTCTAAAGGCATAATGACAGGTTTTTATGACGTTCTCAATTATCATTCCCGTGATGTCCTAGGTGGTATAGAGGGTATAATCATATGTCTGGCTTAATTCTAATGTTCGGTAATATGCAACATGTCTTATGCTTTTAGGAGTTAACTCGTCATTGCCAATATCTTTCAGTTTTCATCGTCAGTAAAGAGGGAAGTTCCCTTTTGGTGGTTGTGGTTGTGGTTGAGTGTGTAGAACTTTCTTTTTTTTTGAAAAGTGAAATACCCTTTGACTAATTGACCAAGATGGTTGCAGTAAATAAAAGGAAAAAAAAAAACAAGTACAAAGTGGAAATGTAGGCTAATTGTGATCTCCTATCAAGTCTGTACAACCATTTATATGAAATGGCATTCTTTCTTCACACCAAAGTAAACATTATACAAGAAGGTGTTATTTAAACTTCTCCCGTCGCCTCAAAATATCCTTCCGTCTTCTTTCATTTCATTTAGTCCAAAAAGGCATAGTGGACTAGTTTTCCAAGATCCTTTCCCCAAACACCCTTAACCTTAAACTTGCCATAGCTTCTAACACTGCCTATCTGTGCATTCACTTGATGTCAAACTGTAAGGACACATTACAGTGTGACAGCAACTGATCACCATCCTCCGCGTAGTCCTTGCCCCTGCAGCACCAATTTACATTTAAGCAGGAGAGAGAAATGTTTACTTGCTGTGCAATGAGTCCAGTGCCTATTAAAAGTTCTTCATTTCGGCTCCTGTAGTTTGGATTCAACTAGAACTTTAGCTACTTCTTAATTGAGTAATCAAACTAGTTGTATTTTCATAATTTAATGGTAGTGTTATAAAAACTCATGGATGTTGGATTTCTTGTGCTAGTATGGAACAAAAAGTGAGCAGAGATTGGTAAAACTGCACATGTGAATGCAAGTTACAAAATGATGGGTTAGCTTCACTTATTAATAGTCTTCCTTGTACGTAAAAGTGGATAACAGTGTACTCAGTGTATTTATTTATGATGCATGTAATAATAGATGGTGAAGGTGCATATAAATGCACATTAACAATTTCTCAACAAACTTCTATTTGAACTAAAAGATTTTCACGAAAACATAGTCCACTACAAGCTATTACAGATCGAAAGTGAGTCACAATTAGTTAATCTGCCAATTTGCAACATGAGATGTATTCAAATCAACTTATTGACATCCAAGCAGCAAAACCTAGGATGAGGTTACAGACTGCAATAGGTTTCGTTTCCTGTAGTAAATGACTAAGTATAAATGAACACAGAAAATAACAAAATGGAAAGGAGTGAGGTGAACAAATGTTAATGCTGCTAGTAACTGTGAGCCTGACTTTCCTTTAAAAGAGGCCCAAACTGGTTTGGAGAACCAAATGAGATTGGAGTATGCTACTCGGGTTGCTCAGCACCATTATAAGATATTTCTCACTCTCAAGGTTGTGGTTTCGTTTGCTGATTTGTGGGTATTGAGTGCCTGCACTAGTAAATTTATAAGGTTTCAGAAAGAAATATGATAACTTTAGAATTTTGGTTTCATTCATCTGTTGATTGGTTGCTTTTACTTGTTTAAAGGGATTAAGAAATCAATTTGATTGATCATTATAATTTTTTTGCCTAACTTGGGAGCTGTTTCCAGCTCTGTTTTGGAAACTTCTTTTATAGTGTTTTTTTTTTTTTTGTGTGTGTGTGTGTGTGTCTTTATATTCGCTTACAGTATCTTGTGAATTCCCGGGTTTAATTTCTTCTTGTCTTATTTGCAGACATATTCATGGGAAGAGAGTCCTTGTAGTTACTAACACTACAGTTGCCCCTCTATATCTTGATAAAACTATTAGTGCTTTGACAGACGGAAACCCTAATGTTACTGTAGAAAGTGTCATTTTGCCAGATGGTGAGCAATTCAAAAACATGGTAAGCAGCATTGGGTTCCAAAAATATGAGTTTCAAGAGAAACATTTTATCTTTAAGGTTTATGTGACGTTGTCGATATGCTATTTCAGGATACTCTTATGAAAGTCTTTGATAAAGCCATTGAATCAAGGCTGGACCGTCGTTGTACATTCGTTGCCCTCGGTGGTGGAGTCATAGGTGACATGTGTGGATATGCTGCTGCTTCCTACCTCCGTGGAGTTAATTTTATTCAGATTCCTACAACTGTTATGGCACAGGTTCTTTGAGTTTTTTTCTTTTCTATAATCAATGTACAATGTGACTTGAAATGTGCATTATCATATCTAGTTTGATATGGGTATGGATTCTTCACATAGTGATGCTAACTTGTGTATCCTGTTCTTTGGCCATAGTTCTCTGAGTTTTTCTCTTTTCAATAATCAATTCCAGGCAACATGAGATTTGCATTAATTACACATTATCTTTTCTAGTTTGGTATGACTATGGATTCTGCTCTTTAGTGATGCTAAATTTGTATCCTGTTCTTTGGTCCACCGTCTTTAGGTAGATTCTTCAGTTGGAGGCAAAACTGGAATAAACCATCCGCTTGGTAAAAATATGATTGGAGCATTCTACCAACCACAGTGTGTGCTTGTAGACACAGACACCCTGGATACTTTACCAGATAGAGAATTAGCATCCGGCCTTGCAGAGGTGATAAAATATGGACTCATTAGAGATGCTGAGTTCTTTGAGTGGCAAGAGCAGAATATGCCATTATTATTAGCAAGGTAAAAGAATAGTAACCATTTGTATGGTATTGAGTAGTTGAGTTGCCAACTCTTAGTTTGTCCAGCTTTCGTCTCTAGAAAGAGACTTACGTAGGCACAAAATGTAATTTTTCTGCTATCTTATTTGGCCCATTAAGAATGTAAGAGAATATCCAGATGAGAAATAGAGGAGTCTAAGTGGAGAGTTAAGCATAGGGAATATGTTAAAGTCTTTTGAGCTTTATATTGGGCTTCAATTGCAAGTTAGTCTTCTTTTTGTAGTTAGCATTCACTGTATAAATATAAAATGGTATATTCTCTCATATAATAACCTTTTCTCGATAAATTGAAATTGTCATTCTAAAGGGCAAGCTGGTTTCAAAAGTATATACAGCTAAGTTTTGTATCATTCGAACTGAGTCATCCATATCATAATCTTAAGCTTTCATACTTGCTAAGACTAATGTAAGCTGGCTATCTGATGCAATTTCACACGTTACTGAAAATGGTTATCCTTTTTTCAGGGACCCTACTGCATTTACCTATGCTATCAAGCGTTCCTGTGAAAACAAAGCAGAGGTTGTTTCTTTAGATGAGAAGGAAAGTGGACTGAGGGCAACTTTGAACTTGGGTCATACCTTTGGTCATGTAAGTGTTTGACAGTTGTTGTGCAATCCTTTTGCTGCTATTTTACATGAGCTCGATGACCATCTCTTGGTGTCTCATTGTTTGATAACTTGTTTGCCTATTAAGACTGTCATAGTTAAGGGAATTAGATAGAATTGTGTCGCTACTACTTTATGCTAATTTGTAATTTTCAATCTTGTTTTATTTGTCTTCATCTTAAAATGCTCGAGGGACTTTGACACTTCTGGAAGTCTCTACTTTCTTGTCTGAGAAAGAAAGCTTTTGTTGATGGGAAAAGAAGCAAATATTTGTATCTTAAGGAAGATATTAACTAGTTACATAGTCTTCTTTTAAAATCATTATCTGAGTTAATGTCCTCTCACTAGAAGAGCTATTATTTGCAGGCAGTTGAGACTGGCTTTGGCTATGGGCAATGGCTTCACGGAGAAGCAGTTGCTGCTGGCACGGTATAGGTTTCATCTTTCATCACCTCATATGCAAATGGCCTCTTCCCTTACTGGACAGCCCCTCAGAGAAACGTGAACAAAGAAGAAAACATAAGAAAATAAAGAGGGATAATTTTTTAGTAGTATATGTGATGCATAAACTAGGTGCTATTTTCTTTTCAGGTCATGGCTGTTGACATGTCACGCCGCCTTGGTTGGATTGATGATTCACTGGTACAACGGGTGCAGAATATCTTACAACAGGCAAAGCTGCCAACTTCACCTCCAGAAACTATGACTGTAGAGATGTTCAAGTCTATCATGGCTGTAAGAGTCGATAGTTTGTTGAGCTCCTAATAGCTAGAAGTCATTGCTTCAACCATTGATTCTGTTGTTTTTGGTGTCAGGTCGATAAAAAAGTGGCAGATGGGAAGCTAAGACTCATCCTTCTAAAAGGTCCGCTAGGTAACTGTGTCTTTACCGGTGATTATGACCAGAAGGCCCTCGATGAAACACTGCGAGCATTTGCCAAATCTTAAACAGTCGCGGATGTAACATACAAGTAAATGCTCGGTTAAAAATCGAAGCCCTAGTGATCTGCTACAAACAAACCTTAGTCCATTCTCTGAAAAGGTTGCTCAAGGTTGTAGGCTGCTCTGGTTTCGCTTGGAGGTATACACATGCCCTCCATGAAATACTAGATGCCTTTTTGCTAGTTTTTACCCTTGGTTAGTGTAATATTTTGTCCGGCTTTCAAATCTTTGTATACAGCATTTGTGTGTGTATTTCTATGCCGTCAATTGTTCATTATACTTGTAGGGCCTTATCTTGTTGGATATTGGCTTAATAGCTTAATAGTGGAGTCCCATTAACTGTTGTATCTGCTAATAATATTATGGATGAGTTGTCTCTTCAATTAATATACTTTCTGAATCAAATGATGCTCTTCTTTAGCTGTTTATTCCAGAAATGATGATAAAACTAGTACCATGTACTTATATTTTTGGTCAAACATGTAAACTTATTGCTCATACAGCTAACACAGCCAATTATGGAGGGGGTCAGCTCGAGACGTGGGAATAAAATTGCTTGTGCATGAGTTTGCAATTTTGGCCACTTCAATTAGGCACCTGACTTTGAATTTAATGACTGATTCTTTTTCAATTGATACCTCTATGTTGGGAAGTCTTGCAAGCCAAGATCCACCTGCTAAATACCCCCTCTAAAACAGCTGGATTTTTGCCATTAAATTAAGCAAACAAATCGGTGGGGACATGGTTGTAGTAGTTGCACCAAATTTTCATTCTAAAATGTTTGTACCTAACAAAAGCTAATAAATTTGTGGATACCTACTTGTAGCGTCAATTTTTAATAGTGTTGCAGTGGTCACAATCGTCATAAAAGCGCTTTGTCATTTTATCACCCGCGTCACCACTTCTCTTATCAGATATCGTCTTACACATCAATATATGGTCATTTGCTTCTGTTAGTCATCAACTTTAACAACTATATGCCATTAATCAGCATGTCTTTAATATATGGAGTAAATGATAATTTTACCATAAGATGCTGTATACTAAATTTTAGATAATATTTTGTTACTTTCATATCAATCCTTTTTAATGGAAGAATGGCCAGGGAGGAAGAGAAGAGAAAAAAGGATAGGTGCATATCTTTCTCCGAAATTCCACGCCACTGAACTCCAATTTTTGCCAGTAACTAATTAGTTAGTGTGAATCAATTTCATAATGTTGCAATACTTATTTGGAATTTTAGGTACTTTATTATTCCTATCATTGACGTAGTTTGGAGGCCAAGTACATATTTCCAACTAAGATTTGTTTTATCATACAATAAATTTTATACAGTCCATATTAGCTATTAATGCTGGGTAGTGGGTAACATAATTCCCAACTTACTACTAGGATACAAGGCTAGTAACTAGTCGATTGTAATTACTTATATCACTGTTCACTGTGATTTTTAATTTTGTTTAAAAATCTATTATTAAAAGGAGAAAAGGAAACCTTCTCCTTAAATCAAGTGGCAGTCTAAAAAAAAGTCACATGGCATAGTAGTTAATAATTAGTTATTGATTATTATTTTTGAAAATAAAAATTAAAAAAAACCGTCCATTCAAATTGGAGAGTAGTTTCACTGTTGGAGTTTTTAAATCATTTTAAAATTAAAAAACTAAAATTACAAAAAATAAGAAACTGCCAATTCAATTTTTTTTGTTTTTTTAAAATAATTTTGGTTTTTATTATTATATCTTCTGAATGAATAAAATTTTTTATTTTAAAAAAAAGTAGCATACAAAAATTTAAATAAATAATATGCTAGTAGAAATTTCTATTAATAATGCAATAATACTAAATATTGGATAATATAATAAAGAAAAATACCAAACAAGCCTATTATTCGATGCCCATATAAGACTCATTAATTTAATAGAGATTTTACTCATTAAAATTCAGATAATATTATTGAGAATAATAGGATAAATTTAAAATAAAAAAATATTTTAAGAGTAATAAAATATATATCTTCTATTATAGTATAAAAAGAAAGTAGTAGAAGAAACTATTAAATAAATTAATATGCTAATAAAATTTTTTATTAACAATGCAATAATACTAAATATTGGATAATATAAAAATACAGACAAAATAAGTTATTCAGTGGCTATACAACTCTCTTTAATTTAATAGAATTTTATTCATTAAAATTCAGATAATATTATTGAGAACAATAGGATAAAATTTAAAATAAAAAATATTTCAAGATTAATAAAATATATATCTATTATATTACAAAAAAAGTAGTAGACAAAAATATTAAACAAAGTAATATGCTAATAACAATGCAATTATATTAATTATTGGATAATATAATAAAGAAAAATCCATAACAAAAAAGTTATTCAATGACTATATAAGTTCCTTTTATTTAATAGAGATTTTATTCATTAAAATTCAGATAATATTATTGACAACAACAAAATAAAATTTAAAATAAAAAATATTTCAAGATTAATAAAAAAATATATATCTTCTCTTATATTACAAAAAGAAGCGAGCAAACAAAAATATTAAACAAAATAATATGCTAATAAAATTTTTCTATTAACAATGTGAAAATTCTAAACATTGGATAATAGAATAAAAAATATATATAGAATAAAAAAGTTATTCAATGACTACATAAGTTCCTTTAATTTTATAGAGATTTTATTATTGCGATATCATATTGACAAACAAGATGACAATTAAAATTTATTAAAGCAATACGATCTAATATATTCAGACAAACCCGATTACAATTTAATTTAATTAATATTTTTTTAATATTGAACGCGCATTGTGGCGGCAGAAAAATTATTTATTGACTATATAAGTCCCTTTAATTTTAATATAGATTTTATTATTGGGTATATCATATTGACAAATAAGATGACAATTGAAATTTATTAAAGTAATGCGATGTAATATGTTTAAATAAGTTCGATCACAATTTAATTTAATTAATATTTTTAATATTGACTATGCATCACGCGTGTACGACTATTAGTATGTACAATATACGGCGAGGACTGGTTTTTTCTCATTTCAGGAATTCATATTGGTAACTATTAAGAATATAGATCTTTTCCTTCGTGGCCCACCTCGCCATGTAAGAATTAAGAAACAAAAACTTTAGGCATATTTTTCAAGTGGGAGACACTTTACCCAATTTTGAAAATTGAAAGAGGCAACCGTTTGAAAAAAAAACAAAAAGAGGAAGCAAACGTGAACATGGCCCAGCAGGATTAGACTAAAAGAATATTTAGCAACACAGAGAATACTTTTTTTTGCTTTTATTCTAATTGGAAAAAGATAATCATAGTACTCTTATATGTACTATTACTTTTATTCGATGGAAATAAGGCAGTAAGATAATAAAATTCAATACACTTTGTACATATACGACATAAAAGACTTGTCATAAATCCAAAATTTGATGTGATAGTAATGGAGCCAAATTTGCCCCTACGTATTATCTAAAGTTGTTTAACTCAATTTCAATGTGAAGGTTGGCATACGTATTGAGATCACTCGAATTTTATTAACTCTTTCGATTATTTTTATCCTATTATTACTATTGAATCTTTAAGAAAGCCTTGGCGTAATTAGTAAAGTTATTGTCATGTGACAAGAAAGTTACGGGTTCGAACCGTAAAACAACCTCTTACTTAAATGCAAGGTAAAACTATGCACCAGATTGCCCTTTATTACTATTGAATCTACATAGCTCTAAAAAACTTACACCAATTTAATGAAAATACATGCTATAATGCTTTTTACATATATTTTTTATCACTTCAGTAGAGTTATATGGAGTATACGTTTCGATCTTACTTTGTCATTTAATTATAGTAAATGAATTAATATACTTTTAGATTAAACATCGGTGTATTTTTTTTCGCACAAATAGCCAAAATGATATTGAATGAACACTTCAACGGCATTATTTCCCGGCTAAAAGAAAGGCTAATAATAACACCGATAACAAAGAAAACACCCATTTTCACCCATTTCTCTCTCTCTACCTCTAATTTTCTCTGTCTAGATCTGGGATCCCCAAATTTCGACTTCTCCCCATTCTCTCTTTTCCATTTCTCCCCTTTTTCCATTTTCATTTCACCACCCTACTCCCTTTTCCCTTTCCCCTCTTCTACATTTCTCTCTGAATTTCCCTTTCGTAGAATTAGGGTTAGGGTTTCGCCAACAGAAAAAAAAAAGAAACAGCATTTGACATGTCTCGGTTTTCTCTGCTGGGTTTTCATGCCATTCTACATGTACAACGCCACTGAAAGGAATTTGAGAGGTTAAAAAGAAAAACAAGTAGCTCTCCCACATACCACATTTCAATCTTTTTTTTTTTTGTTTTTAATTTTTTTCTGGGAATCAGGTCTTCTCAAGAAGATCTGAGAAGAAAAATGAGTGCGTCAAGGTTTATAAAATGTGTGACGGTGGGTGATGGTGCCGTTGGAAAAACGTGTCTCTTGATTTCGTACACCAGCAACACCTTTCCCACGGTTTGTACTTTTTCCCATTTTGCATCTTTTCCCTTAGTGTGGCTCTTGTTTTACCAATAGATTGATAAAAAAGTAGTAGCATTTCTATTTATACGGTATTCATTGTAAAATTATTGGGACTTCTAGTTTTCTCCTCTTATTGTGTAATGAAAATGAAATGGGGTGTGGTTACTTTATTTTGTTATTTAAGTTCCATATGGTGTATAAAAATGGTACTCTATCTTGTTTGTTCTCTTGGAGAATTCTGGGTTCACGAATTTGTTTGCTTCAAGCCACCTTTTATTGCATACTAATAATGCCTTATTACAAATCATTGTTATGTTAATAAAAATTGCATCTTCTTTGTTCTCTTGGAGAAAGTTTTTGGTTCCCACCATTTATTTGCTTCAGGTCACCTTTGTAATTATATATTGAGTTATTCCGTTATTACTAAGTTTACATGCCCCTTTTACAGTCTGGCGGTGATAATTAGCTGTAAATGTGAGAAAACAGAGGAATATAATGCTCTGTAACGTTAACTTGATGATTTTTGGATCGCTTCAATTTATATTCACTCTCTGCTGCATTTACATCATTGTTGTCTTTGGAGAAAGTTGTGGTGTTATTATACCATCAGGATTTCATATATTTTCTGTATTCTGAGACTGATATCAATCGTTTTCCCATGGTTATTGAAATATATGACAGGATTATGTGCCTACTGTGTTCGATAATTTCAGTGCAAATGTGGTCGTCAATGGGAGTACTGTCAATCTAGGGTTGTGGGATACAGCTGGTAACTATTTGAGATGCCATTTACTATGCATTTGCTGCTGAGCTTCTGATTACTATTACATATTAATGTATTTCGATGCATATATCTCTACCATGAAAAGCTTGCTGTCCACATTTATTGACCCTGATGAGTTTTATATGGATTGCAGGACAAGAAGATTACAATAGGTTAAGACCTCTGAGTTACCGTGGAGCTGATGTTTTCATCTTGGCATTCTCTCTCATTAGTAAAGCCAGCTATGAAAATGTTTCCAAGAAGGTGCGCTTCTGATTTTGTTTCATTTGCTTTACTGACTTTTTTGATTATCCAATATTAACTTTGTTTTTTATATGTTTCAGTGGATTCCTGAACTGAAGCATTATGCCCCCGGTGTTCCAATAGTGCTTGTTGGAACAAAACTTGGTGAGAATTCCATTAAGCATGATCTGATCTTGTTTTGTTTCATATATCTACGCATGGTGGTGATGAAGTTATCTCTTTAATCTTTTCTGTTTGTTGTTCAATTCTGGGTGGTAAAAAGAACTAAATTAGAGTGAAAATACTGTGGTAATGGAAGGATATTGCAGCAACCTATGACCTAACTTGCTTGATTAAGTGAGCTTTGATTCCTTGTAGTCGTAAATGAACCTAAATACAGGGAATGGATCTAGATGATTCATATAGCAGAGACCCCCAATGGACTTGGGATTAAGTTGTACTTTTTGGTTGATTGATTTAACTGTTCTTAGTAACTGATAAAGTTTCAAGTAAACTGCTGAAGAGCCACCAAAGAGAATGGTGTGCATTCTATCCTGTGGAGGTGGTGAATGGTTGGTGGGTAATAGATGGGGGTATCTTGTTGCTTTTGCTCATATGTTCTGACGTTGTATTATCTACTTTCCACCTGTTTTTGATGCAGATCTTCGGGATGACAAGCAGTTCTTCATAGACCACCCTGGTGCTGTGCCAATTACTACTGCTCAGGCAAGGATCACCCGCACCCTTCCTCCCTTGATGTTCTGCTGGATATTATACCTTGCTCTCTCTCTTTTTGCTATTATTTTAACTTCCCCTGTTTCAATTTTTAGGGTGAGGAGCTGAGGAAAACGATTGGTGCACCTGCTTACATTGAATGTAGTTCAAAAACACAACAGGTATGTTTTTTGTGGAGCATCTTATTCTTTGCACTGTAAGTTCTTTTGAGATGCTTCTTGTTAAGTGTATGGTTGAAATGTCCTTGCTTGCAGAACGTGAAAGCAGTCTTTGATGCTGCTATTAAGGTCGTGCTCCAGCCACCCAAGCAGAAGAAAAAAAAGGGGAAGGCCCAAAAGGCATGTTCGATTTTGTGATCAACTGTAGGTCCAACAACATTACTGGTCACAGTTCTTGTAATCTCTCCCTCATATTCCTTTGTTTTTCCTTTGTCTCGGAGAAAGTAGGAGGTCCATGTATGTCTCTTTAAAATTACTTGTGATCTCTTGAATTGTCAGGTGGCTCGGGTTTTTGTACTGCTGTCATCTTTAATTGTTGAGTCACAGCACCTTGTTGTAGGCCTCACTGTATTGTGCCCTCTCTGTTTTCATTTGCTTTATGTATTAATGACTGAAAGATCCAGTTAGAAAAAAAGAAAATTTTCCGGCAATGTTAGACTTCATATTTCTCCGTGTTTGCCTTTTAAAACTTTTGAACATCTTAAACCTTCTTAGATATTGCATTATTTAACCTAATACTCTCTCGAGCATCAATCTTCCGCCCTTTGCTTCTACGTTTTTCTTTTCAGTTGCTTCTTTAAGTTCTTATTGTATCTGGTAGCGAAAAAGAAATAGAAGTTAGGAAAAACAAATGTTTGAATGTTTTTCTGAATTTAAATGTTATGACTCTACTTTATTTTCTTGGCCTGATGATGAAGCTACTCTTCTACCTTTCATTTGAATTCCTAATTGCTCTTCTCGGCTTTCTTCTAATTTTGAAAAAAGAAGGGAAAAAGAATAAAGTTTGTGAAGTTGAAAAAGCTAAAAAAGATAAGATACCAGAATTCATTCGAGGTGATCCACTACTAGGTCCTCTTTCTATAATGGTGGTGGACAACAAATAAATTGCATACTAGTAGTTGACTTGTCCCTAGTCTATGATGATTTTCATTTCTTAATCTAAATTAAAATGGGGAATGTCGGCTCTACAAACATGGGATGAAGTGGCAACTTGATTGCCAGATGTCAAAATTGCAGTTTGATTAGATTCTCCTTTGTCATGTCTCTCAGCTGGCGAGGTACAATTCATATTTTAATTACGAACAATGTGTCCATCCTATGACTTTGTAATATTTACAACGAATACGAGATTCTTGCTACTATTGATAGAGTATAAGTTCCACGCGGTTGGCAATGTGAGAATATTTTTAACAATCACTTTAAAGTAATTACAAATAAATTTCTATAGCAAGGATCGGTAACCCAGTAAAGGTTGGATTAGAGTGCTATCATAAGTTAAATTAGGATTCTTATCTGGTGACAGCAAATTGCAGTTCAATATTTGGATGTTGTAATCCTGTAATAGCGCCAAAAAAAGTTGTGCATTACATCAAGGGCACGTTGGAGCTCATTTATATGCTAAATTTGATGGATCTCTGTCACTTCTATGATTTCTTTTTATCAAAATCGAAAAGCAAGGTGGGAAAATGTGTATATTCACTCAAATGGAGTGAAAATTTTCTAGCCGCACAATATTTGAATAATGTATAACCGTCCATTAACCAAATTTATGCCTCCCCAGTCCCCACCCACTCCCTCTCTAAAAGAATATCAATTAAAATCGTAAATTTGTTTAAGTGAAATAGTTAAGATTCGAATTGGAGTACGCTTTAATAGATTGTAACTCTATCCTTCCTCACTTAGGTTTAACGTGATCATACCATCAAAAATTCTTTCTTTGAAAACAAGCTGGATGCAGCATATTGCTAATGTATAAAATATACTTCACGGTTCAATTTGGTTCGAATTTTCACTTAAAATTTTCGATTGAGTGCAATTCTAAGTGTAATAGGAGCCAGTATAGCAGTTTCTTGAGAAGTGGATGCAGCATATTGCGAATGTATAAAATGAAGCCGAATGGGGAAAATGGGAAATACTAATGAAAGTTTTATTCTTGTCAAATAGGAAACTCTGTTTGGGAAACCAAGAAAAGTTATGCGGAAGAATAATCTTTTTGTGTTTTTTCACACGGTTGGAAATCATTCTAATCGTTCTATTTAAAATTGAAGAGTGGATGCATTGCTTTCTGCTACAGAATCTAATGCCAATATCAATGTGTGACCACTTAACAAAAGATGCTGACAATAAAGTATTTCTTTCAACTCTTAGCTCCTTTATATAGACACTACCATTCCACTTCTTATGAGGATATCAAAAACTCAGAAAACCAACATCTTTCATCAAGTTGATCTCTTCTCTCCTCATAACTTCTATAATCTTGTCATCTTCATTCTTTTTTGAATTAAGTGGTGGTATTAATTAATGGCATCCAGGAGAATTCTCAAGGAGCTAAGGGATTTGCAAAGAGACCCTCCCACTTCATGTAGTGCAGGTACACTAAATATTCGTAACTAGTATTTGCCAAGTGCAAACTAGTATTTTAAGAAGTTCTTGCCAAATTTAAAGATAGTTTCAAGTAGAAGACTTGTTTTCAGATTTTTGTAAAATTTTCAGGTCCAGTAGCTCAGGATATGTTCCATTGGCAAGCAACTATAATTGGTCCAAATGACAGCCCTTATGCTGGTGGTGTTTTCCAAGTCACCATCCATTTCCCCCCTGATTACCCTTTCAAACCTCCCAAGGTATGGTTTTCAACTAATCTCACTCAATCATCTCTTTCCCTCCCCAAAGAAAGAAAAGAAGGGGAAATAACAAATGACTTGATGATATTAAGTTCCATATATATTGGCAGGTGGCTTTTAGGACAAGAGTTTTCCATCCAAATATAAACAATAATGGAAATATTTGTTTGGACATTCTTAAGGATCAATGGAGTCCTGCCCTCACCATATCCAAGGTACTGTTGGTTTCTACCTCTTTCCCCTCCACTCCCATATATATTGTTCCAATGATTTACTACATGAATCAAAAGGGTGAAATGGTCACTGGCAATATAAAAGATTCATGTCACTTAAAAGATGACAATTTAATTATCCATAATAATTCGAACTAGTTACATCGGAAATTAGGCAAGTAAAGTGTTAAAACGGGTTAAACTGTACTGATAAAGTAAAAAATATTTAGATTGTCAGTATATATAAGCTAAATTTATTCTTTAATTACCAACATTTAAACAAGCGACCATAGTCTTGAGCATAATACAGTATAAGCTTTTATAGTTCTCCAATTTTGATGTATTTGCTGTTGGTTTTGTCGATACAGGTTTTGCTCTCCATATGTTCACTGCTAACAGATCCAAATCCAGATGATCCATTGGTTCCAGAGATTGCTCATATGTGCAAGACTGATAGGAACAAGTATGAATCAATGGCTCGTAGTTGGACTCAAAAGTATGCTATGAACTGAGTCTGAAGACATCAGGAAAAAACTCTAGTTTGTGACAAACATGAATTTCTTGCTATCAAGCAATATATAAAATGTTCAGGAAAACTGGTACTCTTGTGAAAAATGAGACTGAGTGACAGTTGGATGTATTTAAATCTCGGGATTTGTTTTAAATAAAAGGGTGATTTTACTTTCTTCTTATTAAACAAGAGAATTGTGATTAAGTTGATGATGTAATAATCCTTCCTTCAAGTCATATGGACAACTCATGTGCCATGGCCCAGACCCCTGTTGGCATGCTTGTAAAAGTTGAGCAACTATTTGTCAAAATCCCAAACCACACCGTTCATACTTGAACCCCATATTATATATCAAGCACAGCCAATTCAAATTGTCCAGTTTAAACCTTGGCTATAGCAGGAACACCACATGCAATTCACATCCGAACAAGTAGAATCAAGCACAGCTCATTTTGGCATTCATCATTTCAATTTTTGCAGCTTTCGTTGCTGCTGGAAATACGGAGTGGCCATTACCCTGATTGATTTATTTGGGTTCATTGGTTATCAACGAGATTTGGTACATTAGTGTTAATGTTAGGCTAGCAAAAGGTCATAGTTTATGAAAAGCCTAGTTTAAAATTTCTGAATCTTAGTTTTTTCTTATTATAATTAATCAGCAACAAAGCCTCATACAAAGTTGATTGGCTTCCTTATGATATCACATTTTCACCAACATAATCGCTCCAATTACCATTACAATAATATTTGATTAGAAGTCTGGTAATTTGAGAAATGCTTAGGCAAGTTCAAATGAAATAGGGCATGTTATACAAAACTACAGGATAAATTATTCCGGTACTTTTCTTAATCACATATTTGAACTAGACATTCACGAACTACCTCCCCACCTTTCTCCTCCTCAAAAGAAAAGTCTAAAACCTGCGAAATAAATCTAAAACAAATACCAGTGGCAAGAGCGCAAAGTCATAACTGGAGAGCAAATTATTACAACAATCACTCACAATCTTTATTAGGATACACCGTGAAGGCGAGATCAGGATATACACGTCTCTGCAGCTGCTTCTGCTATCTCGGTTTCGAATGCATTTTTCTCTAGAGCAGGTTGAAAATGAATCAATTTTGTACTTGAACAAAATGTGCTGCTTTCTCCGACACCAAGAATTCAAATTCCTTGGAAGAATGCTCTATTTGATTACGACTTGATGCCTGATGGGCTCGTATTTCTCAGCAACTGCACCACCTTTATCCTTCTGGAACTGGATATATCGCAGGGTGCTTGCAAAGTAGGTATCTGCTGCAGGATCTGCTGTCGTATTTTCGCTTTGCATTTCAGTTGTGATTAGTTCAATCAGGCTCTGGATGGAGGCAACATTAATCTGCGAGATCCCCTTCTCAAAGAAATATAGATACCTGTTAACATACAAATGGTTCTGTTGTTAATGACTTCCAAAAGAACAGTATTTGAGAAGAAAAAAGAGCAGGAATGAAGAGTTGGTTTTACTTGTTTAGAATTTCTATAAAGAGCAATACTGATCCACTGCTTCCTCGGGTTGCAGTGGACATCTGTTGAGCAGCATTTGCAATCCTTAAGGCCCGCTTTAAGCAAAGCAAAACCCTGGATTAAAAAAAAGTAACACATGAGAAGAAGGCAACAGAAAAGCATGAAACCAAAAGGAACTCAACAGAGCCTTAGAAGATTTAAATTAAATCTATAATTTATCCCCCAAGTATGCATGGCATAGTTATGAACCTTTCTCCATCCTTGATATAGTCCTGATCGTCAACCCAGAAAAGATGTGAACAAGCGTATACAGCCCTACATTGATCAGGCTTCTTAAGGAGCTTTGCAGAGTACTTGAGGATACAAAAGGGAAAGAGCGGTTAGAATCTATTTGTAATGATATTAAAATCAGCAAAAGCAAATAGGAGATCTAAAACAATTACCCCCGTGGCCTTGTGCGTTAATGTATCCCTGTTCTCAACACCAAAGATGTGCATTCTCTGAAGAGTCCCAATTATCAAGTGTATTGCAGTCACCTGTGCTTTGGAGTCCTGCCAAACAATTGAATTAACATTAGAAAAATCAACTAAAGCTTTCACGCAAACATATAGCACGCCAGGAATTCCAGAATATAAAATTGGGACAAAATAAAGCAGATACTACCGAGATTTCTTCTTCATATAGCATATAAGCTTGAGTGAAAAATTCATAGGCAACAGGCTCTAGGTCAGAGTCATTAGCAGCCTGAGCAACAGAGACAACTGCTTGTCAGTAAAAAACAGATGCGAGCTCTCTTCCACAAGTTTGAACGGAAATCATGTACCTCAGCACACTCCAAGTACAACTTCAACGCTAGTTCTGGTACTGGAACAATTGAGAGAGCCTCAATAATCTAGAACAAGGTGTAGCCATAAGTAACAGAATTACCTCAGGACATTCATAAGAATGGTAAAATTTTAAGAATGACTGCAAATGAATGAAGACAAGCTAAAGAAAGAAGGAACAGAAGAATGCAACTCATAAAACAAGATTTACACTAATAACATCCCCATTCTGTTATAATACCTGATTCAGAATCTGAAAAAATTTCTCAGGCATAGCAGATGCCTCATCCTCAGGAGCATTTTCGTCATGACTATGCAGCCGCCTAACAAACTAGAAACAAAGGGAAAAATACATCAGCAGTACAACAAAGTAGGTCAATCTATTTGTGAAGGAACTCTCCTCTCTTTCTTCTCTTTAATGGGGAACATGGGGTGGGGTGGGCGGTAATATACTTTTTTTTTTATGTTCTCTTCTTAGAACGAGTAGTTCCATAGGTGAAGGATCATGCTGACGTGCTATATATGCACAAGTCCCCTTCATTTAGCTTAGCACAAAAGGAAAACAAGGAATATTGAGCACCAGACTCCTCTTATAGCCCTTAAGTTGCAGATTCAAACCTTAAGAGAGTTAAGAATAAGGGGAGGGATGGTACAAGGAAGCCTCTTTGGTCCTCCTGTCAAAATGTGTTTATGCACAGCACAAATCATCTGCAATACAATGAAATAGCAAATTGTATAAACTCTCGGAAGCAAGAAAAAAACACTTACAACTAGGAAAACAAACATTGCAGCCACATAGAAGCAAAGCATACAACATTATCATCAGATGCATGCCTTGTCTTGAGCATAAACGATCATATAAAAAAAATGTGAACCACAGAGCCACGAGGCATGAACTGTTCATTTGGTCACAAGCTGGGCTTCTACATGGTCATTTTGAAGTTCTCCTCCGTGTTGGCAGTCACTGGGTTTCTCATCATTTTCCTTTTTTTTCCCCTTCTTAATAACAAAGTGAAAACATTAACACTCTTCACAGTAGATCATCATATATACATCAATATCTTTTCTTGAGAATGGAATTATAAAAATGTGAACCACAGAGCCACGAGGCATGAACTCATCACTTGCAAGTTGAACCTGATGCTAAGACTCTATAGCGCTCATTCCCATCCATCTCTCTGGTTAGAAACTTAGAGGATAATAGGGAATATCAGTATCTTCTCTTGCAAGAGGTAGTGATTACCTAATAGAAGAAAATGACGGAAAAGAAAGATAAAACATGGTATTCTATCCAAAGTTCATACTCCTGGTTACTTCTTTGGGATGTCAAACAACCATGACCATATCCTGGAAATATATTTTTGACACTGTACAGACTATTATTTGAATATTCTATAACATGAAAGGCTGTGCCCTACCTTCTTTTACACCATTTACCCAGAGAAGCAAAAGAAATACAAAATGAAACAACTAACGGCTTTCCTACTTTATTTTCTGCCAATCAAACCACCACGTTCAACTTTTGGTGAAGGGAATAGAAACTAACACTCTATTAGAAAACAAGTACCTTTGCAATGTCTCCTGAATCCAGATGCTGACAAGAAGCCAAGGGCAATCAACAACAATTATACCTCAGTCCCAAACAAGTTGGGGTCGGCGATATGAATACTTATTCCTTTCATTTAACTCAACTCATATCATCATCATTACCAAAATAAAATAAAAGTGCAAGTAAAAAAGATAAATAAATAAATAAATAAATAAATAAATAAATAAATATATATATATATATATATATATATATATATATATATATGTATGTATATAGTAGTAGTAATAATAATAATAATAATAATAATAATAATAATAATAATAATAATAATAATAACAATAACAACAACAAAATTTTTCTACCAAGTCAAAAACCTATTTCCGGCTAGCAGGTATCACCTATATGGATTTTTCTCCTCCATTGTGCAGCTTTAGCTAACTCTGCATTGATTCCAAGGATATCTTTCAATACAACTTCCTTCCATGTGATTTTAGGTCTATGACATCCCCTTTTAACACCTTCCCCAACCATAGTTTCACACCTAAGGACTGGTGCATCTGTAGGTCAATGCAGGACATGACCAAACCATCTCAAGCGAACTTATCTTGACCAGGAAAAGGGAAGAAAGTAAGTACTCATGCTCCACCAGGAACATGCATAAGAGTACACTTGACCAACCTCATCCGAAAAGGCATTATGCTACAAGGGCATGATTTTTCACTAATAACAAGTACAGAGGCTGTCCCTCAAAGGGGCGTATAAGTAATTTAAAAGAAAGTAAATCATAATTACCTTCAGCATCTCTTCAGGATCGTCATTGTGAAGCATTTGAATAAGCCGTGCAACAGAATTCTGCTCTTCTTTGAAATCATCTTCATCAAGCTGAAAATTGGAGGATGAAGAAACTAAGACACAATTGCATACTGCATTGACAAACTAACTTTAAAATAGATGCCAGTGAGGATGCAAGGAAATATAAGAATAAGAACTAAGGTAAATGTTAAAGCAAGCAGAGAGTTTCCAGTCCACCTCATCATTAACATCCTCATCCAAATCTCTAATCAGTGCTTTAATTAACTCAAAAAGTGCCTCAACCTGACAAGACCAGTAATTTCATGTGACAAATGGGAAACACTTGTAAGCAATAAATTCAAATACACAAAATTAACTAATATCAAACCTTTTCAGCAGTTGAAATGCAAGTCTTATTTTTCAAAATATTTTGAACCAAAACATTAGCCATCACTTTACTAGTTGCATCATCAAGATACTCCATAAGATGAGGATAATTTGACAGCTTTAGCACAGTATCTATATCCTTATACTTCTCCAGGGGAGCACTTAGTAGGGCCACAATCTGTTTTGTTGCTTTATTGTCTTTGAGCTTTCCTTTTCCAGAAAGTTTCTGAACACATGCACCCTGCATGTGAAAAAGAGTGATCATTACAGGCTCCACACAAACCAGGCAGGCCAGAAAGCTGTCTAAATTGACAGCCTTCAAAGAATGAAAAGTTTCACGTACAACTTATCTTGTTTTTGTGTTCTGTTCTACAAGTTTCACATGTTCATTATGGATCCAGAAAACACAACAGACTAATAAACTTACCCAGAAACATAAAACCTAGAACCATAGTGCATATGGCAACTACTTATTGAGAGAGAAAAAAACAGAACCTACCAGAATCTGATCTACATAATCAAGGCGATCAGGGTGGACATGAAGAGTAAATGTCAAAAGAGATGCATACAAAGTCACCACTCCAGCAATAGGCATGTCTTCTTGAGCCTCTATCACCTGCACCAACAGAGAGACAGGCATAATGAAGCGCATCATCATAATCAAAGAAATTATACATAACTAGAATTCATTACTGATCAGGAAAAAAACCGTGTTGCAAGGATTTTAAAGTCGTGTTATTTGGTTCATTTTGGGAATGTCTGTTTCGTTTGCTTTTGTTTTGTTTTCTCTGGAAAAAAATACCTGTCATTCAATATGATTCTGCAAGTATCGGTTTGCTGTGCATTACTATCGGCCTTTTCGTTAAGGTTTTGTTTTTCGAAAACCAAAATAATGCCTTTCCAGAAAACAACAGTAATTGTTGTTTATTCTAGGAAAAGAAACAACCAAGAACATCTTGGAAGGCTTTCTGGGCCAATATCTCAAATGGAGAACAGATCAGAATCATCAGGTCATGATTACAGTAAAATGTTACCAATCTATATTTTCACAAGCGATAATCTCCCTGAATGAATCTTTCTGCTATGAAGCTATGAAAGTACTTTATTTCTAAGATTTATCTGAATCTCCAACAATGAAGAACACAAAAATTGCTGGTCAATAACTATCTCTTGATGAAATTCTAAAACATCAGCAATATCCACGAACATAATATCCACTAAATCCCCACTCAGTTGAGGTAGAAATCCAGGATATAAAAAAGGTTTCTCCTCAAAGCATTCTAGAATCCATATAGCAGTTTTAATATATTTAAGAACAGTAATCTCAATAACCTTGCCTATGGCATTGTTTAGTTTTGTGAAAGCTTCAACCTGGAAAAACTCAGGTAAGACCTGCAAGAAGAAAATATTCAGAAACTGCCAGGTGTAAATCTCTAATTCTGGAGAAGATTGAATTTGTTACTAACTTCTGCACTTAAAGCAGCATAGTTTGAAAGCCTTTCCATCAGACGAGCAAGCACTGTCTTGATATCAACAGATGGCTGAAGACACAAAACATAATAAAGACATAAATGACATAGCAAATGATCTAAAAACACAAATGACATAGCAAATAATGGATTGTCCACTGTCTAGAACTCACAGAAAAACAAACAAGTGGCAACAATTAACCTTTACAACAATGACTTCATAAGTGATGCAGAATTGGTCCTTTTTTTTGATCGGGTATAAAAATTATCGAACAAATGCATACCTAATCTCTTAAGTTTCCCAGCTTATCTTCTAGCATTAGACACGAACTGCATTATTCATTGGCCTCCATAACCTAATCTTTGAATTTATAACGCCACGGTTATCTTAAACATTCTTGCAGACAGTAAACCAACCTAAAGTGTCAAACGAGGCGGGCTGGCCCGGAGACCGGCCCGGTAGTAAGGAGGCTGGGCAGGGCTGAGTTGGGACGGGAACCGGCCTGTGCCGGGTAGAATGTTGGTACCGGTTAACCGGACCGGTACAACCCGTTAATGTCAAGTCAATTTGGAACCGGTTAACCGGACCGGTTCAATGGCTAGTTCAATTTTTCATTTTTATTATTAATAAAGTTGACCGTTGGCAACGGCCATTTTGACCGTTGCCCAACGGCTAATTTGCAAGAATAACCCTTTTTTTGGGCATTTTTTTCAAAAATAACACTTTTATTATTTACTAATTTAGCCCTTTGAAAAACTATAAATAGACCCCCCCCCTCTTCTTCATTTCTTCACTCATCTCTCAAGTCTCAATTCTCAAACCCAAATTCTTACTGTCATTCTCTCATTCTTCACCTAAATTGCAATCAACTATTTGACTCTCATTTTTTTTGAAATTTTATTTATGGTATTATTTGAAGTTTGAAGTTTGAAAAATTGACGTTTCTTCGTGGTAACATCGGAGTTGCGAAATTCAATTTCAAGACTTCAAAAATCATAAGTGTTCAATATATTGCGGAATTCGGTGCACTCGTTCCAACTCTTTCTTTTATTTAATATTTTATTTGCATATTTAATTTTTATTAGTAGTTAAATTTTCACAATATGTTTAATGCTGCAAAACGAGTTTGTAATAAGGTTGCTAATAGGGGTAATCGGGGAAATAGAAAAAGAGATACCACTTCAACTTCTACTAGTAATTTAAATGACTTTACACATGTTTCTGAAACATCACTTGATAATAATTTAGATTATGAACAGGAAGATTACGGTATAGAAGATAATGAATTAGAAATTGAAGATGAGACACCACTTACACCTAGTAGTGTTGGAGTTGATAGTAGGGGTGGTGGTCGTGGCACTACTAGTAGACCACCTGTGGCTCTGACTAGTAATCGGATAAGGAGAAGTAAAGTTTGGAAATATTTTGACGAAATAGAGAATACTGATAGAGTTAGATGCAAAATTTGTAAAGATGATTTTAAACATAAGACTGGAGGAAGTTTTGGGGGACTAAGACACTTAGTAGACATATGAGAATTATTCATCCAATAGAATAGGGCTCTGATTTAGATGAAAATCAAGGAACTCTAAACCCTAATACTAGAGGACTTATGAAATATGATAAAATGAAGGATCATGAGGAGTTAGCAACAATGATTGCTTTGGGTTGTCTACCTTTTTCTTTTGCTTCTTCATCATATCTTATTATGTATATTCAAAGGATTTATAATCCTTTATTTAAAGGTATCCTTAGAAGTACTTGTAGACATACATGCGTTATTTGTTTGACCATCTTCCTTGTAGAGTTTCTCTAACTTCTGATGGCCATGCTGTTAATGGAAATGATTATTTGACAATTACATGTTATTGGGTAGATGATAATTATTGTATGCAAAAACGTATTATCGCTTTTAAATATGATGAAGATCAAAATAATACTGCTATTTTTGTAAGTACTACTATTTACGAAGTTGTTGCATTTTAAAATCTTAATAAAAAAGTATTGTGTATGTCTTTTGATAATGCTTCTATCAATAATGCCGCTATTTCAATATTAAGACTGCATTTGAAACCACCACTTGACGAAAATTTTCATGTTAGGTGTGCATGTCATGTTTATAATTTAATTGTTAAAAGTGACCTTGATTTACTCTCGACTGAGATTACTCATGTTAGGAGAGCAGTTGGTGTTATTCAAGGAAATAATAGACAATCCAGAATTAGGGAATTTAAGACTAAGTGTACCAAACATAACCTTAACCCCAGATTCATGCCAGATGAAATTGTTACAAGATGGAATTATACATACTTATTTTTAAAATGTTGCTACAAATATAGATTGCCGATAGCTGAAGTTGCTAATGCGCATTGTACTGATCCAAACCGTATGTTAACAACTTATACTTGGGAGACCATTAATGATGTTGTTAAATTTTTACATAAATTTTATACAGCTACTGTTGAGTTTTCTGTAGCATATTACCCTACTGTTACTATGGCTTTAGTATATATAGCTGAAATTTCTTTCCTACTCTCTGAATTTAAGAAGAAAGAAAAATATAAGGATGCTGTTGAAAAAATGCAAGCAAAATTCAAAAGATATTTCTTTCCAATTCCTTCTATTTACTTAATTGGTGCTGTTTTAAATCCTTCTATAAAGATGTCTAATTATCACAAATTAATCAATCTTTATATACTTATATGGAGATTGGACCAACTGAAACCCCAAATATATAATGTGGTATGAACAAGCTAAATGATTATTTACAACAATTATATAATTATTATGCAGATATAATTGATGATGCTGCTATTAATGTAGGCAATGTTAATCACATTATTATTGTACTACTTCTACTACATCTGCTACTATGGATGAAGATGAAGGCCTTGATGGTTTTAATATTTGGTCTATATTTCCTTCCACTCAAACCAGTAGCAGGAACATTGATGAGCTTCAATTTTACTTGCAAAAGTAAACAGAGCCTCGCATAAAGGAATTTTCACCGTTGGCATGAGAATGAAAAGCAATTTCCTGTTCTTTCCGCTATGGCTTGGGACGTGCTAAATGTGCCAATTTCAACTATTGCATTAGAGAGTGCATTTAGTCAAGCAAGACAACAACTAGGAGACACCCGTCATTCATTGGGAAGCAATGCTTTGGAAGTTTTAGTATGTTTTAGAGATTGGATTAGATCGGAATGAAGAAATCCAGGACGTGAAGATGTTGATAAACCAGAAGACAAGGAACTTGGAGATATATTAACACATGGTAACCCATATGAATTTAACACTCAAGAAGATAGCCAAGAAGTTCATATTGATTATGAAGAACTTACAAAGGCAATACAAAACCTTTGAAGTTCTTGATTTATATTTAATAATTCAAATTTGAATTTATTCTTTTTTCTTTAATTTAGTTGTTGTAAAATGTAAACTTTAATTTGCAAGTTTGAATTAAAAAAAGAACTTGCAAATTTTAAGTTAAATTTTTTCCATCTTCATTGTATTATCTTAAATTCTTAATGAAATATTCAAATATAAGGTTTTTAAAGCCTTTAAAGTTTTTTTTCAAAATTCCAAATATAAGGCTTTTAAAGCCTTTGAAATTTATTCAAACACTCTTTTTACAAGATTGTTTTTAAGTTTTATATTTTTACTTTATCTTAATATAAATTACGATAGTTAAACAAAATACACAAAAAATTAAATAAATAAATAAAACCAGCCCGGCCCCTAGGCTCGGAACCGTTTAGGTTCAAATTTTTACCGGCGAGGCACGGAACTGGGTAAAACCGGTATTTTGAAACCGGTAACTGGATCGGTACGGGGAGACCGACCGGTCTCCTTTTCCACTGGCCCGGCCCGGCCCAGCCCCTTGACATCCATAAACCAACCTCACACCTGTGGTGTCCCACCAGGCATGACATTTTTGCTTCTACATTTTGCTATTGCAGTTAAAGAAAATCCCAATTTATGATTGAACAATACTGACATACCTGAAACTGGGGGCAAGCATCTAGTAATGTTTCAAGAGTTTCTAAGTGGTACTCATCAGGGAAGACTTGGATGATGCAATCCATCAAATATCCCTGTGCAATCTCATCTTTACAGTTGACAACCTAAGCATAACATGAGGTACAATATGAGTTAGAAAATAAAGATTTTGGCTTAACTAATTACGATAGGGAAGGCCACCAGAGGCAGATTACCTGCTCTAGAACTCTTGGAAGAACCATATCTTTGTACAAATCAAGGTCAATGCCCTCAATTTGACTTAGAACATGCAGGTTTTTCCCCACCTACCAATAATAAGAGCAAAACGAAAATCCTCACATAAGTGTGCATATCCGTGGCTTATTTCAGTTTCTAGTAATCATGCCTAAGTAACAGCTCATTACAAGATCACGAAGCTCGCTCCTTTCTTTTTCACGTTTTTCCTTTTCCCGTGCAGGTCCCTGCAGACCAGAAAGCCCGACGCAACCCTCAACTCATGATCAGCAAAGAGTATGTATCATTCAGAAGCATTAAAAACACCTGCATGACCACACATGCAGGTGTTGTGGCATTATTCATGTCAAAGTACGAGAGCAGTTACAGCATTCACAGACATTTGAACCAACCTGATGTTGCATTCGCACCCAAAGTTTGTTCATTTCTGTGAAATTTTGGAGCACGAATTCTACAGCATCCATAGCAGTGTCAGCATCCCTGTGGGAACAGCATGTCAGGGTATCCAACTAAACGTTCATTTTTGTAAATTTTCTTCCAGTGTGCGTAAACCTTGCAATTAGACCATTGCTAAGGTAACCCAGCTAATTTGGGCATCTGACACAATAATGTACAAATATTGCTGGTAATGCAGCTGGGTGATGCCCTTACCCTTCATATTCAGATCCTATATCAGGCAGTTTATTCCTACTGACTTGGGAAAGGTAACTCCTTAGGAAGAGCCCACGTAATGGATGTTGTATGCTACGGCACATTTCCACCAGATCTTTGAGAATATCCTTGGCAGGAGCCTCCTTTGATTTGATGTACACCGACCCCACAGTACAAAGGAGATACCTAAGAAAAAGCAGGGATAAAAACCATGAAGATACTGACATGCAGTTGATATAAGAGCAGAATTAGAATAAGCTTAAGAAGGCAATCAGTGACTTATATACTAGTAACACAAATCTGAGTGCATTACATTTCTCTTGACTGAAGATCACAGGAATAATGAAATCAAGTGTCCTTATAACTGTATTAGCATTTCTCTTTAGTATAAGGTACATTGGTGAAGGGCAGAGGAATAATGAAATCAGGTGCCTTATAACAGGATTAACATTTCTTTTTACTCAAGGTACATAACTGAAGACTATTAATTTAGTATTTCTTATCAAAAGGTACATAACTGAAGAGCAAAGGAACAATGGAATCAAGCGTCCTTATAGCCGTTCCACCATTCAGTGTTGGGTACGAGGTTCCCTACTTTTGGTATGCAATTTGTGTACGAGGTTTCATTACCCCCCCCCCCCCCC
>MCJB01006613.1:51102-103830 GCA_002018475.1 Nicotiana obtusifolia
CCCCCCCCCCCCCTTCTCCTTCCCCAGTACATCAATAAATCATTACCTTATCAAAGTATACTAGTAACGCAAATCTGAGACAAGTTGAACTTGGTATCTCAGCGTTCCTGTGTAGGAACTTTGAGGTCTTCAGCTATACTAGTGACAATCCCTCCCTGTTTGAAAAGCAATCACCAGTTCACAAAAGATTTGGGAAGTTTACTTCATAAAAGGATACCGGCCTATTGCTAATTACCCAGTATGGCTTTGCTTTCCTATAAATTTACATATCTATATTGGACATTTCCTGTTTCAAATACACTAAATGCAATGTCAGCAGATTCCCAGTTTCCAAACTGCTAGAGCTGTGAAACTTGCATTCACATGAGTTAAAAGGTTTATTCAACTGAGTGCTAAACAAAACATGGAGAGTGATGTCAGTGAGCAGTTTAAGAGAATACGAACAAAAGTTTGAAAGAACTTTAGTGTTACAGGTCAAATGGAACAGAATCCAAACATTCTGATTCAACAATAATACAGGTGACAAATTTTATTGCCCAATAGTCTTGTAGTTCTTCATAGGCAGGCGAGATAGAAAATCTTCTCCCAAAAAGAGAGAGACCATCCAGGACCGAACTAAAAAGTGGACCAATTTTCACTACCACGTGATTCCCAAGTTTGTGATTAGGGAGGTTGTCCTCACTCAGGACAATCTAAGGAAGAGGGATATACCAATTGTTTCAAGATGTTATTTGTGTGGGAATGATGCTGAGACAATCCGCCATTTGTTTCTTCATTAATCTCAGAGGTGCTAGATGGGTAATGCCAGGGAGAACCTCTGATCTTTTATTATGCTGGAATACAGAGATAGGCTTTACCACAGACAAAAACAGATGGAAAATTGTCCCAGCAACTATTTGGTGGACAATTTGGAAAGAAAGGAACCTGAGATGCTTTGAAGATACAACCAACTCTCTACAAAAGATTAAGATGAAGTGTGTTCTTCTTTTTTGTTTTTGGTGTAAATTCCTGATTCAATCCTAGATGTTTTCAGTTCCTTGTAAGAAGAACAAGGACTATATTTTTGCTTTTCCATATTGTAATTGCCTAATTTGGCTTCCAGCACGAACTTCGTGCTGATGCTTTTTTGAATATACTGGACACTTTACCTTCTCATAAAAAAAAGGGGGGGGAGGGGATGCTTCTCCTCTATAGGCTAGCATCGTAATTTTACAAGTCACATACTGAAGCTTTATGTGGAACTTTGTATCTACACTAGCATTTGATAAAATTTAGACTGGGGATAATGGCTAAATTAATAAAGAATGCACGGAAGTGAATTGGATTGGATTGACTATTGTGTGTTAAATGGATTATATCCAGCACTGTACAAGGGTGTGCTAGTAATACAAGAAAGGTTGGACCTTTCCTACTCCCAAATTATTATCTAAACATGCTCTAAATTATTATTTGTTGCTATCTTGTTGTTACTGTTCTTTTTCATGAATTTTTCACTACTATATTTCCTTTCTTACTGCATCGATTATACGTGCCATGAACTAAGGGTTTACTGGAAACAGCCTCTTTACCTGCTTCAGGTAGGGTTAAGATTGCCTACATCCTACCCTCCCAGACCTCACTTGTGGGAATACACTGGGTATATTGTTGTTGTTGCTCCACATTTTAGCCCAATAACTTGGGTATGATCAAGTATAGGTGGGGTAGTGCACGTCCGTGAGCACATGATTGGTAGTACTTAGCCAATGGTGCTTGCTTCCCAAGTTGTGGTGAAGAGTCACTTGACCAGGTCCTCCTTATGGCAAAGACCTTATGAGGTTTAATCAAATGTGGTAACTTCTTTGCTAATTGTGGAAGTGTTGTTTGTGGACTAGGCTTTTCCTGCTATTCTAATTAGACACTGAGTTGTAAGGACAAAAAATCCAACTGGTAGCCTTTTCCTTGATTCATATAGGGTGACGCCAAATTGGATCTAACCCATTTTAGAGTTATTAGATAGTATGTGCTTTACTATTTATCTGAGTATTTAGCATTTGAAATATTTAAACAGAATAAGACTGCAAAGTTTAAGCAAATTCTTTTTTTATCAGTAAAATAAGATATTATTAACGACCAAACAGCACTATGGAATATTTACAATAGGATTAAAAAGCAGAAAGCAAAAATTGATGTCTTAACCTGTCTTAATAAGGACTCTATAGTATCTAACAAAGTTCAGCCTTATTTGCAACTCCACTTAATATAATTAAGGATTCAGAACAAGGACCGGATCACCATAACAACTTACAATCTGGGCAAAATGTTGCCAGCGTGCTGCACGAGCTCATACAAGTCAACAATAGAGCAACCACGCTTACTCTCCTCCTTGAAGAATATCTCTAGCTTCCTCAATTCATCAAATGCCCGCATATCTAACAAAGCACAATTCCAATACTGCTGGTTAAAGGATCTTCAAATTCTAACTTACACACTAAGACGCAAAATCTAGATCAGATCAGTGAGAATCACTTACATAGCTCGTAGTATTTGTGAGGAGAAAGCTTGGAAGTTCGGAGCTCCGATAGCATCTGAGCCGAGTATTTCAATGCATCTTTCAGATTGTTCGAGTCCTGAAAACTCCAAAATTAGGGGTTTTGAATACCAAAAAGCTCAAATTTTACAAGTAAAAAATAGAGGCTTTGGGGAAATACAAGAGCGCGATGCATGTAAAAAGCGCTCTGCTGAAGGCCGGCGATCCCTGCGGCAAGCCACTTCTCTTCGTCTTCAACTCCGTTAGGTATCATATTGGATTGTTGGACCTTTGTGTTTGATTTTTGCTGCTGCAAGTGCTAGTGTGTTTGGAGTGGTCGTGCAATTGAAGTTGATTGGAACTCTGTTAAACGTTAAAATCCTTTTTCCAATTTTCCCTTCCTCCGGGTCAGGGTCAAAAGCAAAATTACATCAAAGCATTACGTAACTACAGTATTAATTTTAAAAATAAAGATATTTATAAGTCTGTAAAATACACAGAAAATTGTTTAATTCTTTAAAAAGTAATAATGTCAAAAATATACAAGATAAAAAGGATTGAAGAAGTACTAGTTTCTCGATATTACGAAGTACATTTGTACACTATAGTAACAATCAATTTATTTGCTCATGCCCAAGTTTAGATACAAAACTATAATTATCTAGAGGGTCGATGCAATAAAGATATTTATTGCTTAAGTTGATGATGTTCTATACACTATAAAACGATACTCATTTAAAATCGATCAAAATAAATCGAGAAATATATTTAAAGTGCATGCATGTTTAGTTTAGTCAACATTTCTATCTACGCATGAACGCATAAAAATCGAGATTAAATGAATGTGCATTCTCTTTCTAGCAAAAATGTTTAAAAAATGTTCTTATGTAAAATAAACCTAGAAGGTGGATAATGTGGGTTGCACTCAAAGTGATTTAGCTAGATATTTGAAAAAGTTAAAAAGAATATTTTCTTTCTATAAAATGAACAAATCCTTATAAGGCATAACTTTTATCTTTATCTTGCTCCTAAATGGACAAATCCTTTTGTCACTTAAGTTGTACGTAAAACATTTTGAATTTTCTTTCCCTCTCTTAGTTGGTCATGATATGGAAATCTAAATACTTGAAATATTCTTGTTTATTCCAAAGGGGTCAATATGTCTGCCCCCTCTCAATGATTTTAATCATTTGTCTCGATTAAATATTTTTCTTTAGTACTATTACAAATAAAACTTGATAAAGTATTATTTTATCACTCATTTTTTATTATTGTGAAACTACATCGTGATGAAAGCTCACATTCTTATGCTCTTCTCATAATTAAATAACTTCAAGATATTAATAACTACTTTTGATATTGAGTCTAACACGCAAGATTGCCAATGATTTAGATTCGTCTAAGAATTTTAGCCAAACTAACAATAAAGTCATGTTGGATGAAACTGAAAGTAAGCTCTTTTACAATATTTAGACCAACAAAAAATTTATATTCCAAACAAAATTAGGTACGTAAATCATTTACATCATGGTTTGCAAAGAGAGGAAATGAAATACTTTAGGCCGATTGATTGGTTTCACAATTATAAAGAACACAACTTAAACTTATAAATTATTGGTACATGTTTATTCGATCGAGTGATAACATTATCGTCTAAGATCACATAGCATGTACCAAAATCCTCCATGTTATTTTTAATCTTGAAGTAGTGGAAGAGTCTTTTCTTCTGTCGGGTTGTCATTCCCATCCGTCTCAGCGGGGACCATCGCCAACTTGTCAAAAGCTTTTCCAAATCCCAGTAGCTATCAACTGGGAGTTTATACATAATTAGAAGCTATACAACACAAATCACACATTATGGGCCCGTTTGGCCTTGAATCCTTTTTTTCTAAAATTTTTTCACTTTTTAAAAAAAAATTAATGTTTGGCTATGAAATTTTCGATTTTTACTTGAAGATGAATTTCGAAATCTTTTAAAAACTCTAAGAAATTATTTTTCAAAATTTTCTCTTCAGACTACTTACAAAAATTTAAAAATAATCCAAGATTATATTCATGTTCAAACACAACTCTAATTTTCATATACCATTTTTACTTTTAAAAAAATAACTTTTTTGTCGAAATTTTACAATTCTTATGTCCAAAAGCCCACTATGTTTAAACAAAATATTTAACTCTTTAGAGCGTTTATAAACCCAAGAAGTCAGTCTGGCAGTGCTGGCTATAAATCATTCCCATTCCCCGCATCAATGACTTTAGTCTAAGTGGATACCAAATAGTAATGAGTGTTGCATACCGTTGTTTTCATAGTTTTTCGTAAGAAATAAATATATATTATAGTAATGTGTACAATAAATTAAATAATGTTCATTACATGTACAATTCCAACGGAAAGCACTTTATAAGGAATGAACAGATCTGTGAAATGTAAAATATGGCCCACGATGGTTACATGTTATTTTGGGTTTAATAAATATTAAATTAAATTTGCTAAATTCATATTGGCTACTTGGGGAAGTTAATTTTGGTTAAAACTCTCCACTCCCTACTCTGATGGAAAGTGGAATTATGCGTTAAAACTACCGGTCCTCTCTCTCTCTGTTTTTGAAAAGGCAAAGAATAACATATTCCATCATTGTTATTCTGGAGGAAAGCAAAAACAAAAAAGAGAGAAAGAGTTTTCTTAATTACAAGTAAAGGTCACACAATTCCGCTGTGAATCATATAGAATCGGGTATGTTTCTTGATTTTATGCATTTTATGTAAAAAATCATATAGTTCCACGGTTCTAAATAATTGATAGGATTATACATAGATTGCTTATGAACCACAATCTAGAACATGAAAAATCCTTACATGTGGTATCAGAGCACGGGTTTAGAAACTAATGATTTTCCCTTAAAATTAACGTTTTCTCAATTTTGTGAACCTTAATTATGTATTTAAGGAATTTCACAATTAATGTCAATAGTAATAGCGAAGCATATGTAAATTGGTTTTATGTGTTGATGACCAATAGTATATTTGATTATCATCTGATTACATGATCCTGTTGGCGATGTGGATTTGGCAAGTAAAAGGATGAAATTCTCTCCATGTTGTCATATAAATGAATTCTTTAAAAGGACTTAAACTGACAATTGTATGCAAATTCTTTGTGGGCTTGATTTGGTTCAGAATGCTTTTAAAGTTGGATCCATATGAAGTATATTATCAAAGGTATATAAATTCAGTGATTCATTTGTCTGCCTTTTACTTATTGTAATGAAACTGATTTACTAATTTTAAAAGGTGTGCATACCGTTTCTATGGTTTCCTATGAATAGTCAGATTATAGGATTTGCTTATTTTGTCCAATGGTAATTACAAGTACTTATAGCATCATTTTTAACATGATTGATAATCGTAAGATTAAACATCGTTGGAACTTCTTTTATTGGAAATACTTGTTGACACAATAGTGCAAATTAGACAATCCTTTTAGTTAGACAGAGTCTAGTTAAATCCAAACTTATGAATTATATTTGGAAGAATACCCTTTTCATAATTTCATTCGAATTATAAACGTGAGATTCGTTAATCACCAAAGTGATCAAATCATTATGAATACTTAATTCCAAAATAATAGTTAAGCCTATCTCAATATATTACCCATAAATTATAATGCTTATCAACGACACAATAAATATTAGGTAAACTAAAATTCTCGATTATAAGACATTTATGGACCGCCCAAAGGTTGATCATTTGTTCTTATAATTAGTGAACATTAACTTGATAATTCAAATGTATCGTTAGTTTTATTTATTTATCCAAATATAGTAAATATTACTAATTTGTACATTAAAATTATCGAATTATGTAAATTTATTGTAAGCATCAGAGCATATTCTATTTGCAGCACTTGCTCTTCGCTAGCACTCTGCTTTTGTTACGACCTTTAACGGACTTAACTTCTCAGATTGATGGGAATAGATCAAATTCTATTTTGGAGTTTTATATCTAGATGTTGCACTTTATATTGAGAAGCTAGCTGCTATTACTGAAACTAGCACTGCTAAAGAAAAGTCCTACTTTAAGCACTGGGATAGGTCCAAGACTAAGCATAATGTTTATGCAAATGAATATTGCAGGCAATATTAAGACTACTCTTCCCAAAATTGAAAGCGCAAAAGAACTTCTTAAACTTGTGGAAAAATTCTCCCAAACTGCTGATAAGTCTCTTGCGGGACATTATTGAGTACTTTAACCACCATGATATTTGATGGTTCGCGTACCATGCATGAGCATGTCATTGAAATGAAAAATGTAGCAGTAAGACTTAAGACTTTGGGAATAAAAGTGGATGAGAATTTCCTTCTTCAATTTATCATTAAATCATTACCATCTGAGTATGGTCCTTTCCGAATGAACTACAACACCATGAAAGATAAATGGAATGTGCATGAACTGCCCGAAATGCTGGTTCAAGAGGACACAAGGCTTAAGAATCAAGGGACCCGCTCCATTAACCTTGTAGGCAACCAAGGAGCTGGAAAGAAAGGAAAGAGACATGGAAAGGTTAAACATAAACAACATAATGTCAATGAATCCTCTTCTCAAGTATGTAAGAAGGAACAGAAGAATGATAAGTGTCGTTTTTATGGAAAATCTGGACACTTTCAGAAAGATTGCATGTCCGTAAGTCATGGTTCGAGAAAAAAGGTAAGCCTTGCGCTTTTACGTGTCTCGAATCAAATTTAACTAAAGTTCCTTATAATGCTTGGTGGATTGACTCTGGTTTTATTGTTCAAATTTCTAATACGATGCAGGGATTCCTTACAATCCAGACCATAAATCGGAATAAAAGATTTGTGTACATGGGAAATAGAGTGAATGCTCCAGTTGAAGCTATCAGGACTTATTATTTAATCCTAGATATTGGGCGTCACTTAGACTTATTTGAAACTTTTTATATACCTTCTCTTTCAAGAAATTTAATTTCTTTGTCTAAGTTGGATAAAGCTGGATATTTTTAAAATTTTGGCAATGAATGTTTCTGTTTGCTTAAGCATAATCATCTTATTGGTTCTGGTATTATTTGTGATGGCTTATACAAATTGAATATTGATAATCCATTTGCCGAAACTCGCTTAACTCTGCATCGCAATGTTGGAACCAAACATAGTTTGGTGAATGAACACTCTGCTTATCTGTGGCATAAACGTTTAGGTCACATATCCAAAGATTAGTTAAGAATGAAATCCTTCTAGATTTAGATTTTACGGACCTTAATATTTGTGTGGATTGTATTAAAGGAAAACAAATAAAACACACAACAAATGGAGCCACAAGAAGCACACAACTTCTTGAAGTTATACACACCGATATATGTGGTCCTTTGATGTCACTTCTTTTAATAAGGAAAGATATTTTATCACCTTTTTTGATGATTTTTTACTTTATCGATATGTCTATTTGTTGCATGAAAAATCTCAAGCATTGAATGCCTTAGAGGTATTTATTAATAATGTTGAAAGACAACTAGACAGAAAGGTGAAAATAATCAGGTCAGATAGAGGTGGTGAATATTATGAAAGATATGACGAAACTGGATAACACCCTGATCCATTTTCTAAATTCCTTGAAAAACGTGGCATATGTGCTCAATATACACCTGTCACACCACAACAAATTGGTGTGGCAGAAAGGTGTAATCGTATATTAATAGATATGGTTAGGAGTATGTTAAGTAATTCATCTTTACCCATCTCATTGTGGATATATGCACTAAGGACTGCCGTAGACTTGCTAAATAAGGTTCCTAGTAAAACAGTTCCAAAGACTACGTTTGAACTTTAGACTGGTAGGAAACCTAGTTTGAGGCACTTGCATATTTGGGGTTGCCCGGCACAAATAAGAATTTATAATCCACAAGAAAAGAAACTGGATTTAAGAACAATCAGTGGTTTCTTCATTGGTTATCCAGAAAAATCAAAAAGGTATAGATTTTACTGTCCTAATCACAGTACGAGAATAGTTAAAACTGAAAATGCTAGGTTCATTGAGAATGGTGAAGTTAGTGGGAGTGAAGAACCACGTAATGTGAAAATTAAAGAAGTCAGGATGCAAGTTCCTCTACCTTGCACTTCTTCTAAACGTGTTGTTCCTGAAGTTGTACAACTTAACAATCAGCAAGAACAAAAAATAAATGATCCTACTACTAACAATAAAGTTGCAATTAATGAACCTACAGTAGATGAACCACAAGAAGTAGCATTAAGAAGGTCTCAAAGACAAAAAATATCTGCTATTTCAGAAGATTATTTAATTTATCTACATGAGTCAGAATTTGACTTTGAAATTGATAATGATCCAATTTCATTTTCACAAGCCATTGAAAGTAATAATTCCGATAAATGGTTAGATGATATGAAAGATGAGTTGAAGTCTATGGAACAGAATAATATTTGGGACCTTGAATTACCGGAAGGTTGCAAAAGAGTTGGGTGTAAATGGGTCTTTAAGACCAAACACAACTCAAATGGCAACATTGAGCGTCACAAGGCCAGACTTGTTGCCAAATGTTTCACTCAGAAAGATAGCATTGACTATAAAGAGACATTTTCACTAGTCTCTATAAAGGACTCACTCAAAATTACAATAGCTTTAGTAGCTCATTCTGACGTAGTACATCAAATGGATGTACAAACAGCCTTTTCGAATGGAGATCTAGAGAAATAAGTTTATATGAATCAACCAGAGGGGTTTGCCGTTAAAGGAAAGGAAGACATGCCGTATGAACTTAAGAAATCAACAGTGGTATCTTAGATTTAACGTAACTATTGTTACTTTTGGATTTAAGGAAAATACTGTTGATCGGTGTATATATATGAAGGTCAATGAGAGTAAGTTTCATATGTTAGTCTTCTATGTTGCTGACATCTTGCTTGCTACTAATGATCTTGGTAAGATACATGAAACCAATAAATTTTTCTCAAACAACTTTGAAATGAAAGATATGGGAGAGGCATCCTATGCGATTGGGATTGAAATATTCCGGGATAGATCACAAGGATTACTGGGATCGTCTCAGAAAGCCTATATTAATAAAGTGTTTAAGAGATTTTAGAATGGAGAAATGCTCATCAACTCCGCTCCAATTCAGAAAGAAGATAAATTCAATCTCAATTAATGTCCAAAGAGTGAATTAGAACGTGAAGGAATGAAAGATATTCCTTATGCATCTATCGTTGGGAGCTTAATGTATGCCAGACATGTTCAAGGCCAGACATCAGTTTTGTTGTTGGAATGTTGGGCAGATATCAAAGTAATCCGGGAATGGACCACTAGAAGGCTGCAAAGAAAGTGTTGCGATACTTGCAAGGAACGAAAGATTATATGCTCACTTATAGAAGATATGATCATCTTGACGTGGTTGGATTTTCAGATTTAGATTGTGTTGGTTGTATGGATACATATTACAAATGTATGGAAAAGTTCTATTGCTATTTCACGAGGCAATCCACATTAAAATCTACATTTGGTTTTGTTCCTGTTAGCTGGAGGAGCAATATCATAGAAGAGTGCGAACCAGTCTGTTATAGCTGCATTCACCATGGAAGATGAATTTGTGGCATGCTTTGAGGCAACAATTCAGGCTAATTGGCTGCGGAACTTTATTTCAGGACTTGGACTAGTCGACATTATTGCCAGACTGCTGAAAATTTATTGTGATAGTTCCGCAGTAGTCTTCTTCTCTAAGAACGACAAATATTCAGAAGGTGCTAAGCGTATGGAAGTGAAATACTTTACCGTGAAAGAAGAAGTCTAAAAACATAAAGTATCAATTGAACATATTAACACTAAACTTATGATTGCCGATCCTTTGACGAAAGGATTACCACCCAAAATATTTATTAAACATGTTGAAAGAATGGGCATTATTAATAGCAATGTATGACTTTTTGTAAAGATTTTATTATGTTTATGCAATTGACACTTTGAGCTTATTTAAGCATATATTTTTGGTATTCTATACCTGTTTTCTCTTGTATGCATTATGTTGAGAATAACGACGACAGGTTCTAGCTTAGATAAAGATATTCTATGCATTAACGTTGGACCATTTAAGTATTATTTTTACATGTTGTATTGGGTAATAGAATAATATTATAGTACATGAAAGGGACTATATCGAGTAAGTGATGTACAACCGCCATGACTCATATTAATTTACTTATTAAATAACAACGAATGATGTTTCCAATGAAAGAAGGATTTAGCATTAATTGTCGCATAATTTAAATATTTTTTAAATCATTAAGTGAATAATTCACGTGTGCCTAGTGGAAGAATGTAAAATATGGCCCACGTTGGTTTGCTAAATTCCTATTGGCTACTTGGGGAAGTTAATTTTGATTAAAACTCCCCACTCCCTTGTTACACCCCATATTTTCGTACGTAAGAGTATGTCGTAAGTCAATTGATGTAAGCTAAAAAATGAGATCATCTTTAAAAGTACATAAAGTAAGTTAATCATGTTACCTTGGAGGTTACAAATTTTTAAGATCATGGATAACAAGTACCAAGAGGATTGAAAGACTTAGAAGCTAAACAAATTCAAGAAAATAAGTTTTGCCGAAAGTCGACAAGTTGGGAATATTATAACATGTATATTTGGGATAAGAATATGGTTCTTAATATAATAAGGAGGTTATGTTATGAGTTATTTTAGTCGTATGATAGTCGTGTATTATGTTATGAAGTCAAGTGAGTTGTGGAACAAAAGTTGACAAATGTCATCACCAAGTTACATTCATAAATGTGCTGAAATTTAGGTCAAATGTAACTGCAATTTTCTCCCAATATACTTGAAATTACGGAATGATCCACCTACCAAATTGAAGATATATGAGTCTAATTTCTAACGCATTTAACCGTTCATCGATACGACATCGGAGTAGATAGACGTTCACGTTTTCACGTGACTGCGCAAGCAGCTCCCAATGGGACCCACTTAGGCGGCGATCGACCTACTTTACTTTAAAAACGATTTGGACGACCTTTATTTCTCATTTTTTGACCCAAACTCATCCCTACACTCCTTCTAACCCTCCTAAACACATACCATAAGGGTTTGAAGTGATTCCGAAATGATTACATCAAATTTCAACATCAAAAGTTAGTTTTGTTGAAGAACAACACCTCTCTGAGGTTGTGTTGACATTGAGGATAATTATGGGCTGTGTTTGGCTTAAATTTCAAGTTGTTGCTACTGGTTAAGGTGGGTATAACAGCCTACTAATGGTGCTTAAGCTTGCTTGTATGTTGGTTAAGTTGTTAGGATGATAAACTACAAGATAATACTTGAATTAGCTTGACATGTTGTGGTTCTTGATGGATTGATTTGAAAGTTGCTCTTATGAACTTTAAGTGGCTGGAAATTATGGAAAATAAGTTGGCTATGATATTGTTAGTATGATTATGTTGGTTTACATGTCAATCTTGTTGAGGAAATTGGTAACTAGAAAAGGAAATGGCTATAAAGTACTGGAAGTTGTACATAGTGATATTTCTTGTATTGGGCTATTTCGGATAACTTTGAAATTGAGTACAAGGTTGGAAATCCTTTAAAAGGTATTGGTTATTAAACTGGATATATTATTAAGTTTAAGAATGAATAATAATGGGGTTTAAGGGTCGTGATATGTTGATGACTTGTTAATGAAATATTTTGTACCATATTGTTGATGTACTTCTTATTGTATTGCTCTGGTTGTTGTTGTTGGTATATGGTATTGGAGGAGGCCCTTGTTATAGGGGAGATGCTGCCTAAATTTACATCAACGAGCTACTAGTTTAAGTTGCGGACTTAGCCTTTACTCAGCACTAATTTTGAATCTCCTTATGTTGTGGTAGATTGAGTTGATTTGTTGGAAGAATTGCTTGGAAGGTATTAAGGACTCAACGGAGTTAAGGTATGCTAAGGCTATCCCTTCTTTCCTTTTGGCATAATACATATGATACAAACAAAATGAGCAAACGCACAACTTTCACAATTGGACTCTATTCATAGAAGTACTAGGGGTGCTTATGTTCTTGATTCCCCATGTGTCCTATTATTATATCGCCTGTTCATGGGTCTCAGAAAATACGTAAGTTGATAAATTTTATTTCATGATATTAACCGAAGGCATATTGATCTTATGACATCCCGAAAGATCTTATTGACTTACTTCTTATGCATTGTATTCATTTATACATGTACATTGACCCATGACCAGATGGAGTTATATACGCATATATTATATGTATATTGGGGTACGGGGAAAGGTTACGACATTATATATGTACCACCACCTGATTAGTGGGTATACGTTGATGATTTCGCCCACAGAGGCTGAGATGATATGATGGGATGCCCTCAGAGGCTTGATGATGTTATGTATGCATATACCTATGCATGATATGACATTTACATGCATATGCATGACATTATAAATGTTTTATGATTCACAGAGCTATTCAGACTTACAGGTTGAGTCCTTTACTCCATGTTTATTTGATGTCTTTTATATACTGCTTTTCATGTCTTACATACTCGGTACTTTATTCGTACTGACGTCCCTTTTGCCTTGGGATGCTGCATTTCATGCCCGCAGGTCCCGATAGACAGTAGTCCTCCTACTAGGCTATCAGCTCAGCAGAAGGTGTTGGTACACTCCACTTGCTCCAGAGTTACTTATTTGGTCAGTATGTTTTAGACATGTATTGATTGGTAAGGCGAGGCCCTATCCCAACCTTTATGACATTTATGTACTCTTAGAGGCTTGTAGACAGATGTCACGTATATGGAAGATTGTACGACCTTTCGGCCTATGTTCAATGTACAAGTGATCATTTTTGTCTTATAGGCCCGTATGTCACATGTATAAGTTTGTATTCCATGTTGGGTCGTCCTATGTCGAGTATTCCCTTATGTTTTATTCTGGTTATATCATGACGGACCTTCTGACCCATTTACCCATGATAGTATGATAAGAAGGATATGTCACGTTGGTACTTGATTGAGTTAGGCACCGGGTGGCCGTCGCGGCCCTTCGGTTTGGGTCGTAACAAAAGTGGTATTAGAGCAGTTTTGTCCTGGGGATTCTACAAGTTGTATCTTGTTTATGGGTGTGTTGTGAACCACAGTTATAAGCAGGAGGCTATAGGGCATTTATGACTGTCACTCTATCTTCTTACTCTAGATCGTGTGGTAGAGCTTAGTTGTAAGAATTCAAACTACTAAATTTCTATTCGTAATATAATGATACCTACATCCAGAAAAATAGTTGATAAGAGATTGAATATGGTTGTGGAAGAGTTGAGTCAGAGGAACTCGATTTTGCATCATGCTTATGATGAGTAAATGTGAGGTCTTCAACAGATCATGTGTGTACTAAGACGTGTAAGCTTCTTGATATCTAAGGCATGAATATCTATCCACAGATCATGTGTGTACAGTATGGTGTTACTCATAAAGGCACAACTCCCTATCATCCACAAGCTAGCGGTCAAGTGAAAGTTTCCAACTAGGAGATAAAGAGTATTTTGTCCAAAACGGTGAATGATAATCGGACGGATTGGGCCAAGAAGCTTGATCATGCACTATGGGCTTATCGGACATCTTACAAAACACCTATCGGAATATCACCATAACGGTTGGTATTCGGGAAAGCTTTTCACCTTTCGGTGGAACTTGAGCACAAGGCCATGTGGGCTCTAAAGAAGTTGAATCTTGATTGGGATATAGCCGCTAACTTGAGGGTTGCACATTTAAATGAATTGGATGAGTTCTAGTACCATGCTTATGCAACTTCGTCCTTGTATAAGGAAAATATGAAATATCTTCATGACAAATACATTTGAACAAAGAGTTTAAGGTGGGAGATCTTGTATTGTTTTTTAACTCAAGGTTGAGGATGTTTCTTGGAAAGCTAAAGTCTAAATGGAGTGGTCCTTTTGAAATTATGGGTGTGACATAAACCTTTTGGTGCATTGGACTTGAAGAATAAAAGTAATAAAGTATTTTGAGTCAATGGTCACCGGGTGAAGCACTACGTGGGAAAAGTTGGAGATAGCCACGTCATGGCGGTCATTCATTTCAATTAATGGTATTCTGCGTCGTGCCGCGACGTTAAATCAGGTGCTTCTTGGGAGGCAACCCATGTTTCTTTTCTTTTTCCTTTGGTAGTTAGGTGTTATTTTTGTTCTAACTTAATTTGAAGTATGCTACAGGGCTGAGTGTGACTTAAAGGAACTGTGTACAAAAATGTGGCTAAGTGTTGAAAGAAGTGCAGACCGCAGTTGATTTGTGCGGAACGCACAATTTGGAATGTTGTAGCAAAAGAGCAATGCAGTCGCACAATTATCTTGCGGACTGCACAAATGAGAAATGGAAAATACAAACTCTCTGAAGTTTGAGCCTGTCAAAGAAGAGATGCTGACCGCAAATGAGATGCTGACACACATGAGATCTGCGGCCGCACACAAAATTGTGCGGACCGCAAATGAGATGCTGACGATAATGCCCCCGGTAACAGAGTGCGGACCGCACTCGACCTTCTTCCCCTTTCATAGACCATAAGTATAAATAGAAAGGCAGGGGAAAGGGTTACGGTTTTCACTCTCTGAGCACAAAAATAGCACTCTCTTAAATATTCTTGGTGAATCTATCTGTCCACACACACAAACATCTTTGTTCAATCACTCATTACCCTCATTCATTTGGCATGCTTCAATTTTTTGTTAATCACTTTTAATTTGTAGATTTTTAGTCATTTTTAGGCTATTTGTCAATAGAATTCAATTGTGCATTCATGTGGGGTAATCTATAATTGGTTAAATAATACGTGCTCTATGGGGGCTGGGTCAATATATTTTCATGCCTCTATGCTGTTGCCATTTCAAAATTTGCACCTGAAATTGTGCGGTCCGCAGACTGTGATTTTAGGGCAACACAGTGAAAGAAGGGATCTGCGACTGCAAGATAAAACGTGCAAACCGCAGATTTCCCATCACGCGACAAATAACCCTTTTACTGTCATCAGAGAGTCTACACTTTTTTACTCAAATGTGCGGTCGCAGGTCTAATTGTGCGGACCGCAAAAAACGGGTTGCGGCTGCACATTAGCCAATTGTTTGTCATAAGAGAGTTGGCGCTTTTTGGGATTAAGAGCTGCGTCCGCATGTGAAATTGTGCGGACCGACTTCACTTTTGTGGCCTCAAGACAAAATTGTGCGGTCCACAAGTCCTAATCTGTGGCCGCAAGAAAATTATACGGACCGTAGATTTGGTTTCCTGCAAACATGCTTTGACTGTGTACCCTCACTATGTCTTCTGGTTTATATCTTACTTGCATGTCTCCTGGGTATGTTTGAACATTGAAATCGCCTTTGCTTGATACAGACAATGGTTCGATCTAGGGGACGAGGCGACACATCTAAAGGGAGGGGTGAACCTTCTCGGGGTCGAGGCAAGAGTGCCTTAACTCTTGGCCAACAAAATACAATTACAAAGAAAGCTAAGCCGGCAGAGGGAGAGATGCAGATCTCTCTGAGATGAGCTTGTATGTCCCGTCTAGGGAAGAATCAGAGAGCAACTAAGCCTCTGTTCACGAGCAGCCGGCCGTACAGTCAAGGCCGCAAAGGAGATACCAACTCAGGGACGATCCATCCTCATCTCATAGCACTTCCGAGGACTCGGAGAGTGCTAGTTAGGCTTCTGAGCCATCAGCTACACCTGTCCCTGAGACACAAGATACACCAGTTCAGGATATCCACGATGATGGCAGAGGGGGAGATGCTACAGTCGCCGGCCTTGAAAGGTCGAAGAAGAAAGAGGTTTGGAGGACCGATTTGTCAGCTTAGCTACCTTTACTAGCTTTCGTACATGGTGGCCAGTGAGGTCGCTAACTCTCGAGCGACAATTTCTATTGAAAGATTTGGAGAGGTACAACCCAGCAGTGTTGAGAAAATTCATGGAACGCAAGGGGTGGATGTCACTCAAAGTGTAGTGGACGCCAAAGAGTACATGGTCTAGGAATTCTATGTAAGTGTGGCTCACATAAAAAAGGGGACAAAAGTGACTAAAGTATGTAACTTAAAAGTGAGATTTCATCAACATACACTTAACACGTACTCGGGCTTCGAAGATGTTGAGCCAAAGGAATACTTGGAGAAGTATGCATTGGGAGACGCAGCCCGACCTTGGTTAGCGGAGATTCTAGCAGCACCAAGGCCACCACCTGTATAGATTGCCGCTAGGGTTCCTATCCACCAGAGCACTCTAAGTTTCGAGGCGAAAGGGTGGCAAACCTTTGTCTGCAGCAGACTGGACCCGAGCCAGAATGAGACTTACCTTCTGATTCCTCAGGCAGTTCTGGTTGCTTCTATTATGGCCGGGTACCCTATCAATGTGGGGGCCGTGATGTCGGCCAACATATCAGTGATTACTCGCCAAGATGACTCGTCCTACCCGTATCCCAACACTATTACAGAATATCTCACGGATGCAAGGGTGGAGCCGAGGGATTATGACACAAAGGTGAGGCAGAAGAAGCCTTTTACTTGGTATTCACTGATGGATGTGAACAATCCAAAGAAGAAAGTTCAGCCTCCTACTATCGCGGGCCAGTCTGACGAGCCAGCTACGGTAGCTGCTGAGGCAGTTGATGTTCCATCCATTTCAGCCGAGCCTTCCTCCAGTGCCGCAGCTATGCCTCCGCCATCATCCATAGCCCCTGTTGCAGCTCTTGCCACAGCTTCCACTTCGACTTTGAAACTAGTGCCCATGCCTACGGTCCCACTTTTTGCGCTGCGAGTCTCCCAGACATTGGCGAGCCTCAACAACTAGATGCAGACAGCCACTGCAAAGCTGTCTAACTTATCTAGTACTGTTTCAGCACATTCTACTGCTCAGGCACCTCAGTTTCCCCCGACAGTTGAAGAGACATTGAACCGGGTGACTCGTCCCAACGATGGATGGCGTGCAATCTTCTTAAAGGAATGAGTCCATTTTTGTGTTTCTGTAATAATAGTAGTAGTAATGAATAAAAATATCCAATTAAGTCATGCTCGAAGAGTCAATCATGCTTCAATTGGTACTAACACACTTAACTACGTTCTTATGGTTAGAGACAAAGTTTTTGAAAGAAATAGCTCTAGTTATTGACTTTTGACTCTTGTATTGACTTTGGCAATTATCGAGTGATTTAATTGGACCATGTGATCTTTAAACTTGAATGTGGTTGTTGTGGGCCCTCGACTCTATCCTCTTTAACAATCCCGTTGAGTGAGGGGTGAGATAAATTGTTACTAATCCAAGTGTCCGTGCGAAGGGTCTAGAACTTGTCTCGAATGTGTTTCAAGGCGAAATCCTAAGTTTTGCTTCATTTGGGAAGTGATTGTAGGCTCTCCTTGGCCCGTTTGAATTTTCTATTGCCAACCAATGTCATTATCCCTAGTCAATCCCTTCGAGCTTCTAGCCTTTTTCATTTGATAACCATGTTACAAGCCTTTACCCGTTTGGTCGTGACCCTCTATTGGCACCTGAGCTTTCCTTAACACTCTCGTGAAACAAAAGGCTTAAAACGTAAGTTTGGGGGAGAGATGAGGAACTTGAAAAAGGTATCAAGGCACAAAAAGAGAAAAAAAATGATCTCTATGAGAAGAGAAGGAAAGAAAATAAAAGAACAAAAAGAAAAATGCAAAAAGTGAATAAGTGAAAGTGTTGAATGGATTCAAAAAGAGGTAATGATCCCAAACATGGAGAAATCAAAAAGGGAGAAAAAGAATGAAATAATTAAGAAAGAGTGATGTTAAGTCTCATCAGTCCCCATTGAAAAGAAAGTGCCTCTACGAATTGGCGAAGTGTGAGCCGAGAAATGAAAGATAGAGTGCTTAAGGAAAGGTATAACTACTCACCCATACTGTATCCAACCTAATCCAAAAGCCTTCATTACATTCTGAAAGAAGTCCTACTTGATTTCAAGCCGAGGGAGCTTACATTACTGGCGATCTACATGAGGGGCAAGCTCATCGTACTTGAAGCTGTACTTGTGACATTCTCTTGAGAGAGATGAGTGAACATTTCATAAATCTTTGGATTGAGTGCTAAATTTCTTAAGTGAGCCGGGCAAATGAAAATTAGAGGATGAAGAGTTTGGAATCCACCATAACCTACATGATAGAGCAAGAGTCCTTGATGAGCAAAGTCAATTCTTGAAGCTCAAATGTCACATTAAAACTATATGGGCATGAATGTTTAACTTGTCGCCTTGTTGATAATACATGAGTAGTTGCATAATTGTTGGTCCCAACTGATGTGTGGATGTCTCACCTTTAACTTGCTGAAATGACCCTTAACTTTTAGAGATGGGAACTAATTTATTTGCTTGAGGACAAGCAAAGACTTAAATTTGTGAAAGTTGATAAGTGGGGATTTTGACTGCTAATTAGCACCTTTTAGCTTCTGTTTTAGTCTGAAAGTATTGAACTGTGTTCCCGAAACAAATAAAATTGTGTAAAATTGCAGGAATGCTAGAAGTTTGGTTTCCCGAGATGAAATCCAACTCAAAAAGGAGTGTTCCGAAGCACAACGCAATAAAGGGCGCAGAAGCACAAATGTGCGGTTCGTAGAAGGAATTCTGCGGCCGTAGAAGAAATTGCAGACCGCGGAATTCTATCTGCAGCGCAAACCAAGAAAAAAAATTTAGCAGAACTTTTAGAAGTGTGCAGACCACACAGGAATTGTGCGGCCGTAGAACTAGACTAAGATTACCAAGTCTGGGAGCCTATTGCGAGCAGAAGATTGCCTCACAGCCGCAGTCCAGAAATGTGCAGCCGTAGAAGATTGCCTCGCCGCCGCAGTTCAGAAATGTACGGCCACAGAACTCCATTTCCTGCCAGCTGAAGAAACCTGCAGACCGCACATGGAATTGTGCGGTCGTAAAAACTCTCGAGGGGCATTTTTATCCAAGATTTTTGTTCCATATGCGGCCGCAGAAACTCACGAGGGGTATTTTTATCCGAGATTTTCGGCCCTGTATAAATAAACGAGTTTCACAAAATTAGGTCAAGTTGGAACATCTGAAGCTGCTGTAGCAATTTTTCTTTACTACTTTAGGAAGTTTTACATTATTTTGGTGTTTTAACATTAGATTTCATCATTTTAATCTTCCATTATGAGTTTAATTAGCTTTTCTTCTCTATTTTCTGCAATTTACATTATGAGTAGCTAGACTTTTACAAGGGTTGTGACCCAACCCTAGTGTGTAAACCTTCTGGGTATCTAATGTAATACTTATTTATGATCGGGTGTTGATTATTTAGCTTAGTTCATGCTTCAATTTTAGAATTAATGGTTGCAAACATTGATTCATGCCTATTTGACTTAGTCTCTACTTGAGAAAGAGAGACCTAATCTAGGATAACTTAGCTAACAAGGAATTGGGTTAATTGAGAGATTGATTAACCTAATTAAAAGGTTCAACTTAGAGATAGTAATAACCCCTTGAGCTCTTATCAACTGTTTTGGTTGATACCCATTTGGACTTGAGAAAGCCAAATTGGGCAAAATCACTCTCTGACTGAGAGGTATTGAGTAGGTAACGTAGAATTGAGAGCTATAAGACACCCCAATCAACAAAACAAGCATTAACTTCTTTATCCCATTAGGTAAACACCTAGGTTATGGTCACAGCCCTAGGCCTTTAATCTAATTGGAAAAACCTCAAAAACATTTATCAAGAATCTATTTTATTTATCTTGCATTCATTAGAGTAACAGTAGAAATAGAAAACAAAACCTTGTTGTAAAAGTGCAATCTTAGATAACCCATTTGCTTGCTTCAAATATATACTCCTAACTCCCATCATAACTCCTAGTGGATTCGACCCCGACTCCTACTTGGGTAATTACTATTGCATACAACCATGTCATATCTCTTATTGGGGTGTGTTGTGGACGTGATCAGTTGCATTTATTTAGATCTTACAGATATGTCGTGACTCCAGAACATTATGCAAGTACGACGCCGGGGAGAGGCAGTAAGAGTTCCCGGTGCCAGGATGTTTTTGAGAATAAGTGCGAATGGGCACTTAATACATCAGGAGCCAGTGCAAAAGGTAAGTTAAGACAAAGAGCATATCCCAAGAGAGATTATGCAGAATATAGATATGAGAATGGACCAACGAGTAGTTAGTAGTTGATCCAGGAACAGCCTAATTATGGGTAGACAAGATGATATAGAAAAATCAACAGATTGTGCAAAACAAACATAGTGAACCCCAACATAGTGAATTCAGTATCGCAGATATGACGTCGTAATCCTAGAGAAATATTCAGATAGGAGTTGGGGTAGTTAAAGATACCATATAAGTGTTACGGAAATATTAGAGAGTGCCACTGAGAAGATAGTAAAAAATTTCAGTTCAGAAGCAACCTATGAACACAAGGGCGCGGAGATAAGTAACTAGGGATAATTATAGGCGAGCAAGAACATCAAAAATTCCGTCAGGTATATAATGTAATAAGCTCGCAGCTTTACAAGAGTCATAGGGTCTCCCCTAAGTACTACAATGAAAGACTAGCTGAGGAAATAAGGAAGAAGGCTTCAACCTAAGCGTAGTAACTTGAAGAAGAAATGATTTTGTAACAACAGTCTCACTACAATATTGTATACACTTCATAAGAAAGTGGCATCTATCATGGCTAATGAACAAGAAAAAAAAATCAAAGGTGGTATTTGAGATCATATGAGTTACACGAAATTCCAGTATTCAAGGGTAATAAGATAAGCCAAATATTCATGCAACAAGTGGCGGAACGACTAGGAAAAGTAATTGCTTACATTTAAAGACAATTGAGAAGTCATGAAAGGAAATTCATGGTGCTAGCAAGTTAAAGGAAAGTTGTGAGTCGTATAAATAGACATGTGTAGGTCGCAAGATAAAGTATTGTAGAGCGGCAAGGTTTTAGGTAGATAGGAGTAAGGATAAGAAAAGGTGAGTGGGAAGGTGACGAGAATATGTAAGTCCTCGGGATTAAACCCATCAAAACAAGAGAGCTGATGGTTTCCGTAAGGTATAAAAAGCTCGGTACAGCCCAAATGAACTCAGAGGAGTCTAAGACTAGGAGCAATTAGAAGAGATGAAATGTTGCCCTGATAGTAGAATAAGGGTGCAATGGTGATAGATAAGAGGATGACGTTTAGGCATTTTGATTGAGTAATGATTTTAAGAAAAGGGATTTCATGAATTACACGAGATTAGAATACCCCCATAAGATGAATCACGTTGGGATGCTATGAAATACAGTTATTGAAGTATAGTATCGTCCCTAGGTGGATCAGGCAAATCACTTCAAATGTTCCCCGATGCAACGTAAGCCCTACTAACAATGTATTATGCAAGAGGTTTCAAGTTATCAGTGGTAGATTATGGATCAACATTAAAGTGAATCAACAATGGATAGATAAAAGTTACAAAGTATAAGATGAGATTAGGCCATCATCATTATGATGAACAGTAATGAGGAAACATTAAAGGACTTAGATTTATACATATATGATAAGTAGCGAGAGAGTAACCTGAATTTGGATAGCAGACCTCGGTAATAATAAACAGAAGTAAGAGTCATCGTATAGTATAACCTACCTAGATGTAGTAAAGCCATAAGCATAGATAATTGAGGCTATGAAACAAGATATAGCAATTGTCGTAGGTTCGACAAAGTACCGAGAGAAGAACTTCAGTACACCTATAGATGCCCCGAGGGACAACTTGTCATAGTTCTATATATGTTCACAAAGCGAGGCCTAGAGATTGGCTAACAGCTGGAGGAAAAAGGAGAGAAGAGTCACATAGGCTCACTTGCAAGGCCAGAGTTGTACAGGTTGCATGATATAAGGTAGCAACAATATTAAAGGGGGGACGCCCTAGCCTTTGAATTTATTCACAGAACAGTTGCCTAGATGGCAAGGATAATATTAAAGTAGTCATAAAAGCTATAGGTTAAGAGATAGATAGGCGCACCAGTCAACATTCGAGGACGAATGTTCCAAAGAAGGGAATGATGTCACACCCCATATTTTCGTACGTGAGAGTACGTCGTAAGTCAATTGATGTAAGCTCAAAAATGAGATTGCCTTTGAAAGTACATAAAGTAAGTTAATCATGTTACCTTTGAGGTTACAAATTTTTAAGATCATGGATAACAAGTACCAAGAGGGTTGAAAGACTTAGAAGCTAAACAAATTGAAGAAAATAAGTTTTGCCGAGTCGACAAGTTGGGAATATTATGACATGTGCATTTGGGATAAGGATAGGGTTCTTAATATGATAATAAGGTTATGTTATGAGTTATTTTAGTCGTATGATATTTGTATATTATGTGTTGAAGTCAAGCGAGTTGTGGAAAAAAAGTTGGCAAATGCCATCACTAGTTGCATTCATAAATGTGCTGAAAATTAGGTCAAATGTAACTGCGATTTTCTTCCAATACACTTGAAATTACGGGATGATCCACCTACCAAATTGAAGATATATGAGTTTAGTTTCTAATGCATCTAACCGTTCATCGATACGACATCAGAGTAGAGAGATATTTGCGTTTTTGCGGACTGCTCAAGCAGCTCCCAATGTGACCCACTTAGGTGGTGATAGACCTACTTCACTTTAAAAACGAGTTGGACGACCTTTATTTCTCTTTTTTCGACCCAACCTCGTCCCTACACTCATTCTAACCCTCCTAAACATATACCATAAGGGTTTGAAGTGATTCCAAAGTGATCATACCATATTTCAACATCAAAAGTTAGTTCTAGTGAAGAACAACAACTCTCTGAGGTTGTATTGTCATTAAGGATAATTATGGGCTGTGTTTGGCTTAAATTTCAAGTTGTTCCTACTGGCTAAGGTGAGTATAACAGTCTTCTAATTGTTCTCAAGCTTGCTTATATGTTGCTTAAGTTGTTAGGATGATAAACGATAAGATACTACTTGGATTAGCTTGAGATGTTGTGGTTCTAGATGGATTGATTTGAAAGTTGCTCTTATGAACTTTAAGTGGCAGGAAATTATGAAAAATAAGTTGGATATGATATTGTTAGTATGATTATGTTGGTTTACATGTCAATCTTGTCGAGGAAATTGATAACTAGAAAAGGAAATGGCTATAAAGCACTGGAAGTTGTCCATAGTGATATTATCTTGTGTTGGGCTATTTCGGGTAACTTTGAAATTGAGTACAGGGTTAGAAATCCTTTAAAAGGTATTGGTTATTATACCTGATATATTACTAAGTTCAAGAATGAATGATAATGGGGTTTAAGGGTGTTAAAGGGATTCAATCCGAGCTCGCCGCTCATCGTGATATGTTGATGACTTGTTAATGAAATATTTTGTACCATATTGTTGATGTACTTCTTATTGTATTGCTCTGGTTGTTGTTTTGGTATATGGTATTGGATGAGTCCCTTGTTACAGGGGAGATGCTACTCAAATTTACATAAACGAGCTACTAGTTTAAGTTGCGGACTTAGCCTTTATTCATCACTGATTTTGAATCTCCTTATGTTGTAGTAGATTAAGTTGATTTGTTTGAAGAATTTCTTGGAAGGTATTAAGGAACCAATGGAATTAAGGTATGTTAAGGCTATCCCTTGTTTCCTTTTGGCATGATCCATATGATACAAACAAAACGAGCAAACGCACAACTTTCACAAATGGACTCTATTCATAGAAGTACTAGGGTGCCTATGTTCTTGATTCCCTATGTGTCCTATTATTATATCGTTTGTTCATGGGTCTCAAAAAATATGTAAGTTGATAAAGTTTATTTCAAGATATTAACCGTAAGCATATTGATCTTATAACATCCTGAGAGATCTTATTGACTTACTTATTATGCATTGCATTTATTTATACATGTACATTGACCCATGACCAGATGACGTTATATACGCGTATATTATATGTATATAGGGTATGGGGAAAGGTTACGGTGTTATATACGCACCACGACCTGATCAGTCGGTATACGTTGATGATTTCGCCCACAGAAGCTGAGATGATATGATGGGATGCCCTCAGAGGCTTGATGATGTTATATACGCATACATGATATGACATTTATACGCATATGCATGACATTATAAATGTTTCGTGATTCACAGAACTATTCAGACTTACATGTTGAGCCATTTACTCCATGTTTCTTTGATGTCTTTTATATACTGTTCATGCCTTACATACTCGGTACTTTATTCGTACTTACGTCCCTTTTGCCCGGGGAAGCTGTGTTTCCTGCCCGCAGGTCCCGATAGACAGGTTGGCAATCCTCCTAGTAGGCTATCAGCTCAGCGGAAGGTATTGGTACACTCCACTTGCTCCGGAGTTACTTATTTGGTCAATATATTTTGGACATGTATTGATTGATACGGCGGGACCCTGTCCCCACCTTTATGACGTTTATGTACGCTTAGAGACTTGTAGACAGATGTCACGTATATGGAAGATTGTACGGCCTTTCGGCCTATGTTCAATGTACAAGTGATCATTTTTGTCTTATAGGCCGTATGTCACATGTATAAGTTTGTATTCCATGTTGGGTCGTCCTATGTCGAGTATTCCCTTATGTTTTATTCTGATTATATCATGACGGACCTTCTGACCCATTTACCCATGATAGTATGATAAGAAGGATACATTATGTTGGTACTCGATTGAGTTATGCACCGCTTGCCTGTCGCGGCACCGGTATTCTCTCTCTGCCTTTAAAAAACAAAAAAATAACATATTCTATTATTGTTGTTCTCGAAGAAAGCAGAAAGAAGAAAGAGAAAAAACTTTCTTAATCATAATTAAATATCACACAATTCAAAGAGAGAGAAAAAACTTTCTTAATCACAAGTAAATGTGTCGCTGCTACACATCAACAAAATCGGATATGATTTTTAATTTATGCATTTTATGTGAAAATCATATAGTTTCACGGTTCTAAATAATTGATAAGATTTTAGACAAATTGTTTATGAACCAAAGTGTAGAACATAACAATCCTTACATGAAAATCAGATATATAAAATCAGATTGATGAAGTCTGATACAACTATCACCATATATACTCGATACAAAATAAGTTTAACTCAATTGACAACCTTATTACATCGACTAGTTAACTGATTGCACGCATCATTTGTTCCTCCTAGTACTTCTAATTAGAGCTCGAATGAACCAAGCAACTCGAGCATCAACATTGATGAAAACTATGATCCTAAAATACTCGATCGACATCTTTCTGCATCACATAACCGCGCATGCCTGAGGATTTTCATCACTAAAGGCAGTGATATAATTGACTTCTGTGGAGCTCGCCCTCGCAAGGCTTGACGCCTGCGGATTGCCATCGACGTTCCGAACAAATCCTGCCGGAGCCTTCTTATCGTACACACCACGCACGTAGGGATGATCCACCAAATCGTAAGGCACGTACGGCCAAAACTCAGCCTTCTTACCTGTGCGATGCCTTACGCGACGCAACACTTTATCTGGATCCACATAACCTGTAACTACCAACCTGTGCTTCTTTGGCTCCACTTCTACGTTGGTCACTCCTTTCATTCCGTCTACCGACTTCCTCACCCTCCTTTCGCAACCTTCGCAGTCCATTTTCACTCTTATCTCCACCATCTACAAATTATATCAGAGGAAGTAAGATATACTAGAACGTCGTATATACTTAAAGCATGTACGTAATCGGAGACGGACCTATGTTTTAATAGTAAGAGGCAACTCCCGACCTACTTAAATAACCTAAAGGCTTGGCACCGTCCCGTTTGGAGAATGACCCCTTATGGCACGACTTAGCCAATTATTCTTGCAGTTCAGATAAAATTCGGACCGGATTGGGTTAGGAAAAGAGATAGGGGATGGGAGTTGACTGTAATTGAGACACGTTTTTCGGATGGACGATATGAATTTTTTTAAAATATTAATTATTTTTTTAATCGTGAGAGGATGAATGTAATTAAACTCAAACAAAATGAGAGGGAGGTCATTCAGAACCCGCTAGCTGATTAAGCAAAATACTATGGCCTTCGCTCGTATAAAAATCCTGAATTAATTCGGCTCTGCACGTAATTAAGAGCATACCTCAAGTTGCCTTTTCCTTAGTTTGCTGAGCTTCTTTTTGCTGTGGCCTCGATGGAATTCGAAGAGGTCAGAAAGGTGATCTAGCAAACCCATCTTCGTTGCACAAATGAGCAACTCCTTTACTTTGGAAACAAAATGCTGTTATATATGGACAGTAAGTAGAGGGTCGAAGAATATATAAAGGGCAGCAGGCAGAATGTGTTGATTTGTACGTGCAGCTAGCTAGTACAAATAAGCCACGAGTTATATATAAGCCATGGGCAGTGATGTGATAAAACCATGTGGCAACTGTGGTGCCCTACATCGTCATTTTCTTCATCTAGTGGGAATTTGGAGCCTTATCCTCTTCTTGCAATCCAAAAAATAGAGGTATGTCGTTTCCATGGTTAATGATGAAATCAGATGTCATCGCAGTCTTAAAAACCTACGACTTGCTACACTCCAACCGTCTTTTGCACCGTCCTTGACTAAAAATCATAATATTGTTTTGTTCCTATAGAAAACTACACAAATTAAGTAGCAAATTAAAGTTTCCTAAATAATATAATATCCTCGTCTTAGCTAGCCGTTGCCAGCGGCATACGTAGCATTTATAATTTGACTTGTACAATGTTTTAGGCCTAGGTTCTAAAACTTCATTTTCAATCTTAAATTAATGTTTTTCTTATTTCTAAAACATATCGATCAATTATATAGTTATATTTTTTTGACAAAGCATGGTCTGATGTTATCACGTCATGATTAATTCCAAGTGTTTTCCTCCACTGACTCGCTATAAATACTCCCGATGGACTATTTCTAATATTATGCCTTTTGCCTTTGATTCTGCACTTCTATACGAGGATATCTTCAAAAGATTGTTAAATTAGACTGTCAAAGAACCATATATTACAACTGGCTAGAAAACGTGCATGCTTTATCTTCGTCTCAAGTACTTGTGTTTCGGTTTCGGTCAAAATGAAATGATGAGAACCTAGTCAAAGAGGCTCGAATCATAATATAACCTAGTCAAATGTCATTGCTACGTATTTAAAGCTGTGATTAGACAATGCAACAAATCCAAAAACTATGAAGATCTTATCACTTAATCAAGACATTCATTTCATAGTGGCTTCTAACTGGACCACTAGCTTAGCTTGATTAAAGAAAACCGAGGAATTTATTAAGCACGGCAATTAATGAACTCCATCTATATTAAAGCTGTTCTAAAGATAATTACTATGTCAAAATAAAACAATCTTGGCAAATATAATAGGGATTTCTTTTTATTTTCTTCCAGCAAAAACCATATATAAAACTTAATTTACTTAAGCACATCATATTATATGTTTTACTTGCAATCGTAGGATTTATATCCAATTTATTATCACGTACTAAACACTCCTCTCATTTATCCTCTGCCCTACAACCTTCTATCAAATACCTGCACCACTTCTAAAGCCAAGAATCTTTAAGTCCCCAAAGTTGAATCTACTTTAGTTTTTATTCCTGGTCCCTGAATAGAATCTAGATATACAGATCAAAATAATAAAGATATTGTGTTTAAACCTTATCATATCGATCTAGGGTACCTTGGACATATTACAAAAAGCTAAATATGGGAAAAACAGCTCCTAAACTTGCATCCCAACAATTACAAATTAATGTTCCAACTAATTAGGACAAAGCTCAAGCAAATTACTATATAAGATTTCAGAGTATAAAAATGATATTCCAAATTCATATGTCTCTTTATGTGATTCCTTGTTCTATCTTAACCACTAAGAAATTATAAGAAGATGAAAAAGAAGAAAAAATGTGAGATCATTCCAGGTGGACAACGTGCTTGTCGAAAAGGAATATTACAAACTACAAAGTTCTTCATAGATGACATTGTTATACAGCGTTTCAGCTGATTCTATGGCAATTTTAATCAAAGCATTGGTAAGTACCAGGCAAGCTGATATATTAAAGCTCCTTATAGCTTAGAGGTACGTAACAGTAACCCGTCTTAATTTTATTGTCCCTTAGGAGACATCCAATTACATTAAAATACTTCTAGCTATTGAAATTTGTGATTCAGTGATGAAAAAGAATTATAGAAACACTCTGAGAGATTTTAATCCTGATATTCATGAAAGGTTCTTGAAAATTGAAATTCAAATATGTCAGAAAAAATTAAATTTTATAAACAAAGAGAAAAGAGTGTCTTGCAAATGCAAAGAAATGGGGACAACTAACTAGGCATTTGGACAATATTTGCTTGAAATTGAAGAGAAAAATAATCTTTGAAGTTGATGTTATGAAAAAGGTTTTATGGAAGTTAAATTGTACACTACTTTAAACTTGAAACTAATTATAATGTTACAATATCACAAAAAATGCAAAGATTCTTTATGCATAAAAAAGAGAAAAAAGAAAAAGGAGACTTTCCGGAAACAAGTTCAATAAAGGCTCTTCTTTAATTTTAGGTAGCAAATAAAGGAGAATTTGTGTTTGACATTGGCCTGAAATTGAAAATGTGAGAAATGGAATTTGACACTTTTTCTTGCGTGGAAAAAGATCTGGGAGTTGAGATAAGCTATAAGATCGAAAGAAGGCCATCGACTTTACACAAGTAGGAAAGAGATAAAATGAGAGATTTGCAGAGGATGATTCGAGTCTTGAGACCACGGTTATATTTTCTCTCCATTTAAGGGAACTTTACAAAAATAGTTTTGGCATTATACAATAGGAAGAATAAAAAAAATTATCCTTTTCAATTATTCGTAAGTTTTACGTTATAGACAAAACTTGATATTATTGAATTGTAATATTCTTGCATGTGTTATCAATTTCTCACGAGTATTACCGGAGAGAAAACTTACTATTACCTTTATTTTATTTATCTTGTTAAGTTGTTCATAAATTTTTTCGAATGAGCAAATCTAACCTGTATTTCTCAATTATTCACAAGTTATGTCGGATGTGCAAAATTTGGTACTATTTTTGTTCTATTTAATTATCTTCTTAAAATGTTCACAAGTTTTACCGGATGGATAAATTTTGCATGTATTACTCAACTGCTCACAAATACCCTTTTTATAAATTTAAAAAAAAAATCTAATTCCAACGAAAACTAAATTCCCTCAATTTGTTGGCTTCTAAAGAAAATCACAAAGTTACAAATATCTTCTGCACATAAAACACATTTTCTTCTCTATCTATGATTTTCTGATATTACATAGTGCATTATAGTATAATTGCAATTACTTTCTTTTGAAATACCAGTTCCAATCATAAATAGAATTTAAAGATGAAGTTACAATCAATGAGAAATAATTAAACATAGGTACTTGCAAGTGTGTTTTCTTTTTAATTATAACGGGACATCAAGGTCAACATTGACAAGTTGGAGAAGAAAAACGTAGAGATGAAAATGATGGTGTATTGTTGAATTTACATTTGTAATTCTTCACGAACTAGGATAAATATAAATAATACTTAAAAACGGAACATATAATGGCATTTCCTAGAGGGCGAATAACACACATAGAATATTTTTTAATCCCGCGTGCCATGCCAGAATTTTAAGGACGTTGAGCAGGATTTTTCTTAAGCACCTGAATTTTAAAGCACATTAGATAGAATTTTAAAGCATGCAACAATCATAATGATCATTATGATTTTGCCATAAATCCGGATGGATCATTGAAATTTTTTAATATTGTGTCAAACAATTCTGGTAATCGTCAAAATTTGTGGTGCTTCAAATTCTGGCGATCCAGAAAAATCATGTCCAATGTGCCTTTATAATTTTGGGGGGAAAGCTATTTTCTCAAAATATTTCTTAAAGAGATTAAATATAAATAGTGGTTTAAAAGAAGTTATCTGATATAATTTTGTAAAATTTTCATGTGGCGTCTAGTTTTGCGTCATCCATTGAATTTATACCCACTTTTTAAAAATAGTTTAACTGATGCTCAATTTCTGGATAACTTCATATACATACACTTTTTCTTCTTCTTTACTGTTGTTTTCTTTTCTTTGTGCGTCCAGTTTCTTCTTCTTCTTCTTTTTAGTTGCAAATGGGTTTGTTAAAGTTGTTATTATTGTGATAATTTGATGATTGAGATTTGTTCTTTATGATATTTAAAAGTTATATTTCAAATTTGAGCTCGTTTGGAGTAGATTTGGGCATTGAATCGTGTATTGGATTGTTGAAATTCGAAGAACAAATTTATGTTTCAGAACTTAAGATTCGAAATTCGAAGTTGCATTCAATAGATTGAACTACTCAAGGTTCGAATTTCTGAAGTTATATATGAAAGATAGAAGAACTTCAGATTTGATTTCTGAAGTTGTATTGAAGAGATTGAACTACTTCATATTCGAATTTTTGAAGTTGCATTTGAAAGATAGAAGAACTTCAGATTTGATTTCTGAAGTTGCATTGAAGAGATTAAACTACGTCAAATCTGAGCGGGTACACTTTGCAAAATTTTGTGCAATGCAGGTATAATATCAATGACGACTCCAAAAGTGGGTATATATAAAAATGCCCCGTTATTTTTAGAGGAATTTTCAGAAACCACTATTGTTTAGTGGCTATTAACTTCCCATAGCTTCCATGTACATAATTACTTCCTATAACTACTATTTAGTTGTTATGGTAGTGCATTCGCTATCGCGTTTCTGTATTGTCACGACCCAAAATCCAACTAATCATGATGGCACCTGACCTAACCTGCTAGATAAGCCAATAACCAACTATCCAATTTAATGAGATTTATTAAGAGAAGAAAAAATAATACAACTACTTTTATACAAAGAATTCCCCAAAGGACTGGTAGTACAAATCATGAGCTTCTAAGATCTAGATTTTTTTCAAGACTAAATTGAATTAATTACAACATCTGTTTGAAATGTAAATGAGCAGAATTCGAATCTAGTGCTACCAAGGACAAGTGATAGCCATAATTGGAATGCAGGTTCATCTTCACAGCTAGCTTGCACCATACACAGCAATATCGGCATCCAACATCTGCATGCAAGGTGCAGAAGTGTAGTATGAGTACAACCAACTCATGTACTCAATAAGTAACAAACCTAACCTTCGTTTGAAGTAGTGACGAGTTGGGACAAGGGTCAGAGTCCAACTTCAATAACCAACTACATTTTATAACAATATAATAAAATGATACGAGAAAATAACTCAAAGGTAAGATGCCCAACTCGTTCGTAGTTACATAAAATAGGCATGCTTTTCAAGTATAATAGTATATCCCAAATCTTTCACCGAAAACACCAAAAGCATATGAGTAAGTTCGAAAACTGTGATTTTTCCCAAAAACCTCTCAACAGTAAATAATATGTTTCATTTTCAGGTAGCATGAGGAAATTACATCTCTATACCTAGATGTCAATATGCAGGTGAAATCATTAATGTCACCAAAAATCGAGTTGCGTAAGGAAATGCATTTTTATGCTTGTATCTCAAGTACGCATGTCAATGCAATGCATCTCAGTGATAAACTCATGTACTCAAACTCTCATAGTACTCAATCTCACTGTCTCGTATTCTCACTCATCATGCTCAATACTCAGCACACTCGGTAACTCACTCAGTATTTTACAGGGCAGATCCAGCCTAAACATAAATAAATTCATGGCAGATCTAGCCCAATGCAAATGAAGCCAGGGCAGATCCAACCCAAAGCGTCCACTGTAGATGCAGACTCTAGAGGGGCCGATCCAGCCCAAGCATTATAATAAGCCAAATCCTGACATGAATCAATCAATCCCGTTGTGGTGTGCAATCCGATCCCATCGATATCTCTCACAACAAGCCCTCGGCCTCACTCAGTCATCAATCTCTCCAGTCTCTTAGGCTCACAACACGCATGCTAAGCAGCCCTAATCAGTGATACAAGGTGTGACAATATATGATAACGGAGACTGAGATATGATACGTAAAGATGAATGTGACTGAGTACATAACTGCAATTAAGCAAATAACTCATCAGCAAAGAACGACCACTGTGGGTCCCAATAGTATCAGCAAATAGCTTAAACATAATTTCTAGCATGAATCACAGCTCAAGTGCTCTAACACATAGAGTACAGTAAAAATGTTCAGATAAGAGGGCTACGCAATCCCATGGAATCGACTAAATCATAATTTTTACGATGCACGCTCACACACCCGTCACCTAGCATGCGCGTTACCTCAGCATCAATCACATAGCACGTAATTCGGGGTTTCATACTCTCAGCGCCAAGTTTAGAAGTATTACTTACCTCAAACAAGCCAAATCCAATACCGAGCAAGCCAAACGATGCTCCAAAAATACCACCCCGTGCGTACCGACCTCCGAACGGTTCGAAACTAGCCAAAATCAACTCAAGAATATCAAATAATATCTAAGGAAACAATTCCAAATGATAAAGGTCGAATCTTTAATCAAAATTCCAAAGTCAACCAAAAAGTCAAACCCAGGCCCGCGCTTCGGAATACGACAAAACTCACAAAATCCAATAATTCATTCAATTACGAATCCAACCATACTAGTTTTACTCAAATCCGACTTCGAATCGATGTTCAAAACTCAAAATTTCACTTTATGAAATTTTAGACAAAACCCCCCAAATTTCACTTTGAAAATCATAAATCAAATGCCAAAAACAAAGATAGATTCATGAAATATGACCAAAATCAAGTATAAAACACTTACCCCAATACATGTAGTGAAAATCGCCTCCAAAATTGTCCAAATCCAAGCTCCCCAACTCAAAATATGACCAAATGAACAAACCCTTGATATTAAATTTTTTTTGCCCAGATGTTCTATCTTGTTTCTTGTGCCAAACAATCTCGAAACTCTCTTTTGATGCCTCCAATGGAATCCTTATGAAATTTCAGTCAAGTTAGGCTTTTGAATCACTCCATTTGACCTTATAATGAAGGAGATATGTTGGTTTCAATACTTGAAAATAGTGCAGATTTTTAAATACAAAGTCAGCGGCAATTTCGTAATTAACCTGAAAAGTTTGGCAACCCAATTCTTAGTAAAATGACCATTGCTATGGATCCGTAATTACGATATGGATCTAATGTTTCAATAAAAACAGAAATTGGAGCTCATTTGCTTTATGTTGTACCATTTATGCTTGAAGAAACGACGTCGAAACATAAAAATAACGAGCGCAACACAACCCAAACCTATCCGAAACTCACCCGAGCTCCTAGGACCCCATCCGAACATATCAACAAGTCCCATAACATAATATGGACCTACTCGAGGCCTCAAATCACGCGTAACAACATCGAAACAACGAATCGCACCTCAAATCAAACTTAATGTACTTTCAACTTCCAAAATCCGCGCTGAAACATATCAAATCAACCCGGAATGAACTCAAATTTTAAACACAAGTCCCAAATGACATAACAAAGCTATTCCAATTCTCGGAACCACAATCCGAATTCGATATCCTCAAAGTCAACTCTCGGTTAAACTTATGAACTTTCCAAACCTTTTCAACTTTTGCCAACTAGTGCCGAAACCTTCTAAAAATATCCAAATACAAATCGGGGCATACGCCCAAGTCCAAAATCACCATCCAGACCTAAAGGAACCATCAAAACTCCATTCCGAGGTCAAATACTAAAAAGTCAAACGAAGTCAACTCTTCCAACACGAAAGCTTTAATCATGAAATTCATTATTCCTAATCTATTCTGAATAATCTGAAAATTAAAACTGACGATTCACACAAGTCATAATACCTGCTCAAAACTTCAAATAGCTGAACGGACCGGTCGAGTCGTTACATGTATTCATTAATACAACAGTAAAAAGCGCCTAAAAATCAGGGCAATCCAGCTGTACGCGTATGTATTCACATGTATTCGCGTTATGTATTCATGAATTCAGCAGCAAAAAGCGTCTAAAATCAGGGTAGTACAGTTGTACGTGCATGTATTCACATGTATTCGCGCTATTGTATTCATGAATACAGCAGCAAAAAAGCACCTAAAATCAGGGTAGTCCAGCTGTACGCGCATGTATTCACATGTATTCGCGCCATGTATTCATGAATGCAGTAACGTCAATCACCTTAAAAATAGGTATGTCCAGCTGTCTAATAACGAAAATAATATCAATTACGGTGATGCACTCCTAATATAACTCAACAAAATCAATTCTCACATCCCTCATTATCAACCCAATTAATTAGAATGATTTTCTAGTTGTATGTAACTTTTGTATTTAGTGTTTCAATTTTTTTTACCGTCGCATTCATTAGATTCAATATTTGTATTTAATGTATTCACTATTTTTATTTTTAGTGTATTCAAATTTATTTGTATTAACAGTATTTTTGTTACTCCTAATTCATGTTATTACTGCTGTATTCAGTATATTTTATTAGTTGTATTCTCTGTATTTCTATTTGTATTCAGTGTATTTTACTGTATTTCACTATATTTTATAATTAAATGTATTCACTGTTTATATTCTGTTCTATTTTAATGTTTGTATACAGTGTATTTCAATGTTTATATCCTTTATTCATGCGTACTGTATGTACAGTATGCATGAATACGTATGTATTCAACTGTATTAAAAAAATACAGACCTTCGAAATATATAAACACAGGTAAAAAATGTATTTATACAAATACAACGTATTTGTATCATTGTATGTGATTAAATAGCAAAAAAGATAAGAAAGTTCGTCGGAGATGGTGTTCCGGCCAAGACTCCTTGTATCGCTTCACTACCTCTTCCATTACAATTTACAACGCTTCCAATTCGACCACTTCTTCCTCTTTTCTCTCTTACTTACCGTGCTAAGAATCCCTCTTTCTCTTCAATCTCTCTGTCGCCCAAGGTATCGCTTCTTTTTTTTTTAATTATAGGTTTACTTTTATGTTTCTGATTTTGCGATTTTTAGGCTTTCTTTCATGATTTGTTTATCTTTAATGTATCTGTGATTCAACCTATTTTGCTCGAAGAGAGAGAGAGAAGAAAGAAGAAAAATTTTGAGAGAGAATCGTGTGTTAATTGAAAGAAAGATAGAGGAAAAACATAAATAGCATATTTCATGCCTTATTTCATGCCTCAATTGTAGCATATACCATAAATACTTATTTTGCTATAAAATATAAAAGGTAGCTATAAAAAATAATTTTTTATACCTTCACCAGCTATTTTTAGTTTAAGTTATTGGGTGGCGGCTATTTAAGTTAATTGTTCGGTAAAGTTTCCTTATTTTTACTTTCTTGGACGGGTAATAGGTCCAGACAAGCCCTTGGCTAAATGGGCCTGCACCTTTACCCAAATCCACCAATAACTACGAAACGATTGTCTACCCAGCCCCATCTTGTATCCAAATCAAAGATACCCACTTTCCCTTGGCGGGTAAGGCATCGTCCGTCAACAAGCCTTTTCCCGATTCCTCCCTTCCTCACTGTCAACGAACTTCCCTTTCCTTCTACATTCTTCCACACCCAAATCCTTCATCCCAAATCAATAATTGCAATAATTAACATCTTATTTCTTAAATACATATATTATCTCAAAACTAATCAATCGATCAATCACCGTTCAAATCCTTATCTTCTCCGATCAGTCATTAAAATTCTCCGATATGCAACACGGCGACGTTAGCTCTCCCTATTACCAATATTATCAGCCTCACTTTCAGAACCCTAACCCTAACCCGAACCCTAGCTCTACTCCCGCCGATCCTCCCTATAACCCGCCCACCGTCCCTGGCCAATTCGCCTCAGCTCCGCCGGTTGCTTCCGGCGATTACTCCAACTACGCCTCCTCCTACCCGCTGTATCCTCAGCCTTCTGCCGATCATGCCCCAAATCCACCTGCTCCGTACCCTTCAAACCCCAGCTCTCAATCCTCCTACGGTTTCCCTCACCTCGACGCTCCACACTCGAACTATTACCCTTACGATCAAAATCAAATGCCTGTGAATTATGATTTTTCTGCCCCAGGGTCTAATTATCAGACACCAAATCCTCCTAATTACAATTCATTGAATTCGTCAGCTCCTTATTCATCGACCTCATTTGGTGCCTCCACAGGGACTAATTATGGCAATTCGTTTGAGAATAATGCTAATTATGGTAATTCATTTGAGAATAAAGCCAATTATGGTTCGTATGGAGACCAGGGATTGTATGATGGTGGTGTTTACAAGTATAATGGGAAGAAAGAGGAGTCGTATAGTGGAAATCGATCACAATCAAGTGCTGCAGGGGTGATGTTTGATGATTACGGAAGACCTATCGATGTTTCAAGTGGGAGGGACCAACGGGTACCTGCGAGTACTCCGAAAATTGTGAAAGCAACACCTAAAATTGAGGACCAACATGATGTATCAGGTGGTGTTTTGAAGTTTCGTGTGAAGCTTTTATCCGAAGGCTTTGGTCAGTCGGACATGGATGTGCTCTGTCAGGTTCGAATACTGTAGCATTTTGATATTTGTGAATCTTTGGATCAGAAAAGGGCCTAACTTTGGGTATTGTGTTAGTTATCACTTTGCCTGCTTGTTTATGTTAATTTACTTATGTTCCTTTTGGCAATTAGTACTTGTTTAGTTGTCATCTTTGAATTTTGATTGAGAAAGAATTTTGTTTCAGATTGGTCTAGATGGGATTCGCATACTTGATCCTGCGACTAGCCGAACTCTGAGGATATATTCACTTGAGAACGTGACAAGAATGGAGGTAAATTTGTGGTATTGAGCTTATTGATTCTGTTAAACATCTATCGTCTGAATTAAGTTTAAAAAAAGGGGAGCCCCGTGTAGTAAGCTCCCGCTATGCGTGGGGTGCAGGGAAGGGTCAGACCACAAGGGTATATTTTACGTAGCCACATTTCTGCAAGAGGCTGTTTCTATGGCTCGAACCCGTGACCTCATGGTCGATAACAACTTTACCACTTACGCCAAGGCTCCCCTTCTTCTGAACTAAGCTAATCTCTTATTTTTTTAATGTCAGGTGTTGGATTCATATATATTTGCATTTTGGGCCAAAACTTCTGTTGACGTTGAACCTAAACGTATCAGGGTGAAATCAAATAGTTATACCACGAACAATATCCTGGATGCAGTGACAGCAGCAAGTATTCAGGTTAAGAGATCTATTCAGTATTAAATTGTTTGTTAGCATCCTTGTGTATGCTTTCTTTTTAAGTCATATCTCTCAAGAGATGATTACACCCTTTTACTTTTCTTTTTCTGACTTGGTATCATATTAGATTCAAAGTGAATGTGGGATATTTTTATTTGACTTTGTCTCTCGGTAACAGACTTTCTGCATTGCTGCTCCATCTGATGCATGTAGTCCACTTTACATGGCCAAAATAGGATTCTCATGCTCTGGTAATTATAAGAATGACTCTGAAAGAAGTGTCTAAGCATATACCTGAAACGATTGACGGTCGTCTGAAACTTAGTTCTTCTTGATTTTTTCAATAGAAGCTTCTGTTTTTGCTGTTATCTACCAGTTGAGCAGGACTTCTGACATATCAGGGATGACATAGTCTAGTAAGCCACTTGGGTAAACAGTTTTGAGGGTGAGAGACAGAAAGGCTCTAATTTTAGTGGGCTTCGGGAACCGATGCGGAACGTTGTAAGCTATTTTAGGTAAGTGAGGGAGGGTGCAGGAGAGTATTAGAATGGTTGGCATTCGAGAGGCTTGTATGGAGTTAAATTGGGAGAAATCAACGGATTTGTTGGTTAAGTTTCTGGCATTCAGAGGCTGAAACATTGAAAATATTGTACAGGGTCACGGACATATGTGCACAAACTCCAAGAGTACTCAAACTGGGGAAGTGGCTATTCCAATATGAAGTTGTAGAAGTTAGTTGATTTGTTCGATTCTATATCTGGTATCAATTTTAGACTTGCCAAGTGGGGGTTGGTGTGTGGTTCATGAGTAGGAGGAAGCAACAATATTATATGTGCAGCTTCATATTTTGTAAAGGATATTGCTCGAATACATTTAGCAAAGAAAGCAGAATGGAGCAGCAAAAATCAAACAAGGTTCATGGGCTTGCAGAATAAAGCGTGTGAGCGTACAAGTTAGGGAAAATTAAATAATCTTCAGCATCCTCTTGATGCATTATCAGTGAAACTTCATTTACTCGATCAACCAAAAATTTATTGGAAAACTAAAAGCTACCAAAAACATATGAAATGATACTCTAATAATCAAATTGCAATGAAAATATCTAATTTCAACTTCTGGGACATAATAATGCCGGTATTAGCTTTTTTACTTTGTAGATGTACAGAAATCTATTGAAGAATCAAGACTGCAAATTGATATGTTCATCCATGACAAAGAACAACTAGGGTTTGAATTAGAAGAATTCAGTTATTTTTAAGTATATATGACTGGTATCTTCCTGATATTTTATAAGATTCATAATTGATTCATATTCTTCTAGTCGAACAACTACTATAGACAACATTAAGTTTAAGGTTCAATAATTTTTCTGTTATAGTTTTAGCTGGTGTTCTAATCTTGTTGGCTTGGGATTTAGATATAATCATGATTATGAGCTCCTGAAATTGGTTTTCTATGATGGATCTCCTTGCTGTCAACTGTATTTGGTACATTTGTTCGTTCTTTCAATATTTATTCTAAACTAGTCATAGGCATGTACTCAGGCTGGTATTATGGTGTTTAGGTCAAGGAAATGGGCGAGAGTAGTAGGCCTTCAGACTCAATCAAGGGATCTGAGTCAGCTGCTGAGAAGAAGAAAGGTTTTGATTGGATGAAGTTGATGAGGCCCCTCAATGAAGAGAAAGATCACTGGGTTAGATATAATTCAACGGCTATTTATTTTTTTACTCTTTAGTTGCAGAATTTCCTTCTATTTCTGCTGAATGAAACTTGTGCAAGGATATAAAATTGGCAACTTGTCTATTTTCTCTTTAGCCTCATTTTTTCTCATGCAGGTTCCTGACGAAGCAGTTCGAAAGTGTACTGCTTGTGGGACCGACTTTGGTGCTTTCGTACGAAGGGTGAGCAAATATTATAACAGTTTTAGTCTATGTTGCGTGAACTCTCCAAAATGATGCCGCACCCGTGTCAGATCCTCCAAAAATGCACTACTTTTGGATGATCTGATGCGCACCTCGAGACATTCTTGGAGAGTCCCGGCAACATAAGTTTTAGTTGTGTAAATGCCACATTTGCATCTTGTATTTGCATGTTCTAACTCATACTCCTATAATTTGTGACTGACAGCACCACTGCAGAAATTGTGGGGATATTTTCTGTGACAGATGCACTCAAGGTAGAATTGCTTTGACTGCAGATGAAGACGCACAACCAGTTCGAGTTTGTGACCGATGCATGGTATGCCTGCATGAAATTAATATTATGTTTTTCTCACCTATGATTTTCTCTAAGTGGCATTCTTATCTGTCTTAACTCTCTTTTCAAGCTCATAGGATCAGATCTTGCTTTTTCCCAATTGTTTTCTGCATTGACTATTCCTTACTTCCTTATAATTTTGGTGGAATGAGCTCTCAGTTGACGGCAGTGTGAAACTCTCTCGGTTCTGTTAGCGCTAAGCCGGAATGGAGCTTTACAGTATTTTCCATTGAAGAAATTGCTCTTTTGCAGAAATAACTCGCCTCCTACTGATAAAATTTTGTTGTAGGACTTCCCCTTATTCTTTCCCAAATTGATTGTGTTTGTTCATGCTCATTCCTTATACCTCAGCCTTAAGACATTTTGTGGGTGATTCGTTAAGGTCTTCCGCTCTGGACTGAATGGACCAGATCTGAAGCAACACAAGTATGAAGTCTAGTGTCAGGTTTACACGTGCTATGCCTGTAGCAATCGTGCTGCTCTGTAAACAAATGCTCATAGAAACGATCTATCGCCTTCTACCTCCGCCTCCCTCATGAACTACTTTATTTACCTCCATTAGTGTCACTTCCATTTGCACAATTGCACATACTCTCAGATTCTCAGCTGTCAAGATAGATCTATTGCTGCAACCCTTGCTCATTGAAGATACTAGCATCTAGTGAAATTTTGGCTAAATATGGTCACATGATATTATTAGGGAAAATTTATGATACCCGTTATATTATTCTACTTCCATCAGCCGGCTTAAAACTAAGCAAATGTGAAAAAAATGAGGCGTTAAACCTTTCATTTTTATGAATTTTGCCATCTTAATGTCTGGTTTTTGTAGCTTTGCCACGCTTTGTTGACAATGCTTTTCTATGTTTACATTTGTTTATAGTTATTATCAGTGTTCAACATGTTGATCCTATTTATTTGTTTTTGTTGGCCATAAGAGACTTTAAGTGGTATTCTCAAAAGATGTATTGAGCTCAATAATGTTTCCAGTATTCTTAATGTTGCTTCTCATTTTGCAGGCTGAGGTAACTCAGAGGCTTAGCAATGCTAAAGCAGCGGTTAGAGTGGCTGCATTGCCAAGTCATGTAGACCTTGCGAAAAAACTCCAGGTAAATATGTTCTTCAAGGTTCCATCATTATTTATTTTTGGTGAGAAATATGTGTTTTTGAGATAGATTATCGAAAGCGTAGTTTGACAATTCATAGTACATCAGCAGTTTCTGTTATAGAAGGATAACCATTTTGGGACTACTTAATTAGAAAAATAGGACATACGATATAAGCAAGCAGAAATCACGAGTTTGTGTGTTTTACCAAGCATCTGGTTGCAGTTGCATCTTTGGCTGAAGGTTTACTTTTTTAATGTAATCTTTTGTGGTTGCATCTTAAGCATTTAGTGGTAATATCTCTGATTGACTTTTACGACAGGAGGAGATGGACAAAAAGCGGAAGACATCAACAGGTATTAGCCACTGCCAAGTCAATTTCTTGTTCAATTCAATTAACATAGTTGCACAACCAATGCTATCTGGAATTGGCTTGCAAAGTTTCTACGTCGGCTCTATTGGTGATTTTTCTTTCCCTGAACCAAACATATCTTTTATTTTCAGGTCATACATCACAGGGATCCAGAAGGATGAGAGAGGTTGCATGTCCGACTTGCACTGTCCATTTGCAGGTTTAACATTACATGCGAGAACTCTTTTCCTATTTGTATTATAGTTGAACCTAATGGATTGATTTTCACCCTACATAATTTTATAGCTCCATTCTATTAAGATGAAATTCCTGATGTTCCCATCTCAATCATTCTTTGTATTTCTAAAAACATCACAAGGTGATTTCATGTTCTGTCCTGGCTATGCCCCTAAGAAATTTAAGAATCTTTTCAAACATATAAAATTTATTAGTTTGAACAATTAGCCAAATGGAGGGGAGAAAGGAACAAAGAAAGGAGTACTGCTGAGATTTGTAGAATTGTAGATTTTATAATCGTATAAAAAAAAAGAGATTTGTTGATTTTATAACTTTGAAATGATGGAATGTGTCTTCGGACCTAACACAGGATAAACGTGCGGCCAAACCTTTTAGAACTTCTAAAAGCTGAAAACGTTGTTGGAGTAGTGAAATTTGCACTTCCATATTTCATTAAGTGTGGTAAAACATGAAATGTAAATACTGTTTTACCTTTGTTCCTATTGCCAAAACTTTTTATAATATTAATCCGCAACCTCTGCTAGGAGAGTATTTAATGCCAGTTAAATTGCAGGTTGAAGTCCCAGCTTCTGGATCAGAGACGATAGAGTGCAGTGTCTGCCAGCATCCGTTTCTTGTTAGTGCTCATTGAGATGCAGGGTCTTCATGTTTTGCTTTGTGGTATCGTATATGCTGGGATTGGTTAGAAGCCTCCACCGCAATGGTCCTTCCAACTTTGTATGATTGTTTTTTGAGGGTATCACGATCTGTATTTATTGGTCTTTGTAGTAATCTCTTTCAATAATGTAGATTTATACACAACATGCAGTCATTTTTATGATTTTTCCTCTCCGGTGTGCATGTATATAACGTGCTTCATGATGGGAAGTACTTGCAGAAGTGATGAAACTAACTTGTTCAGTCCATTTTGCAAAATTAATGAGTTTTCTTGCTTTTCATTTGTGCCTTATCCTCTTATGTTGAACATATTCTTGTCTTTGCAAAACCATAAAAGAATTCATCTATCGAGGAGCAGACAGGAATTACATAATTGAAGGGGAGAAAAAGAAAAAAAAAAGGGGGTAGGAAATAGATCAAGATTCAGTATTAAAGCGTGAAACCTATCCTGTCAAATATTCACATTGGTGATAAATTACGGCCTAATGTTGATCAAGATAGCCTACCGTCGTGTGTCTGTTGATGGTCCAATCTAAGACACTCAGTTTATGTGATATATCCTTGACAAGAAAACTACGTTTATTTTCACTACTATTCTTTGTGATATTGGAACGAAGCCTCCCTAAATCTCCTCTCTTTCCAGCCTTTTTCTTTTTTCTCGTAATTATTGCTTCCTGTTGTGCCTCTTAAAAAAACTCTTTATGATTTTATAAAGAAATGAATAAATTATGGAGCAACAGATAAGGTAAAAGTCAAAAGATGTAGGATATGCTCCCGAATGGAGCTCAAATAAATTTGTTTTCCCTCTTGTCAAAGCTCCCGAATTGCGCAAGCTGGCTTTGGTTATAGGGAATTAGAATAGTAAATCCAAAATATAATAGGTGCACTGTTATTTAGGGAATGCTATAAGTGCAAACAGTATGCACCAGCGCTGCTTGTTGTAGATTTAAATTTGCGTTAAAGTGACAACTGTGAACGGCAAATACATTGCTGTCTCTAAATTTGGGTTTTGTTTCGTAAATTTACCAGGTTAAGTGCGTTAAGTTTTGCAATAACGCTTGAAAGTGTCATCAAATATCAGAAGGTCCAGAATTAAGATTTTCTACTAATCAAGGGATCAATATTAATATACTTCAACAAAAAAAAGAAAAAAGAACACTACTCGGTAGGTGAGGGAAAAAAAAAAACAACTCGGTCGGTGAACGCGCTAAAAGAAAAAATGCAAAAGAGAGGGGGAGACGCGCACCGGTGTACAAGGACAATAAATAGCCCATTGTCCGAAGACGAATTGGCTTATTCAATATATTGAATTTAGAGACGGAACTGAAAATGGCTTTGCCTTTGAAATTGAAGGAGACGTTCTTCATATCACATGGATCCCCTACGCTTTCTATAGATGAGTCTTTGCCCGCCAGGCACTTCTTGAAAGGCTTTAGAGAAAGATTTTTAAATCAAAAGCCGAATGCGATATTGATGATTTCTGCTCATTGGGAAACTTCTGAACCAACTGTTAATTCTATTCGTGGCCGCCATGATACCATTCATGACTTCTACGGCTTCCCTAAACCCATGTACCAGGTGCTTTAATTCTCCTCTCTTCTCTGTTTTTTTTATTTTCTGATTCTCTGGAAAGGAATTCATAGCCAAACAAGAAGAAGTTGTTTACTTCTACTAATTGATGAAGGTTGACTTTTTTAGTTGGGATGAATTAAATCTCAATACGATTTCCTTATGTCAACCAAATTCTACATGTCCAAATATCAGAGAAGATGATCATAAAAACTGAGCCATCTCTAGATCCCTTAATTCCTACTTCTCTACTTTTTTGTCAAACCATCTTGGTTTCTGAATAAATGAAGTACTACTTTTGACCTATAAAGAGCATGAGCCGACGTCAACGCTTTGATTTGCCTGTCTCAGGCCTTGCTTCCTTGTGTCGCAATTGGTCAATGGATGTGGATGTGGATGGTTATTGAGCTTCTACAGTTACAGAGAGTTTTGGAGTTTACAGATTCTTATTTCCTTTATGCTGATTTTATGAAATAAAAGTAGTTTTCGAGTTGTTTCTCTGTTATGTTATAAAACTGTGAATAGACTAGGCCATCAATAATTAAGCTGGGTATGGACTTATCTGAAGCACATAGTCAGGGATCACATCCTTTTTAATCTCCACTATTGATGATATTCTAGTTCAAACTCTTCTTTTTTTTCCATTATTTATTTTGAAGTCTCATTCCAGAATTTCAAAAAGTTTGAGCTTATCCAATTGTTGGATATGACAAATTGGACTCGAACTTCTTTTGGCACAGAAACTACCCAATATAAAGTGTTTTCTTGAAATTAATTGCATGATAGGCATGAAACCCGAACTCAGTGTTTTGTTGAAATTAATTGCATGATAGGAATGAAATCCTAACTCCTTCAAATCTTCTTGCGCTGACCATTCCTCTTCTACAATGACTCTATTTTCAATCTTCAGCTCAATTACCCCGCACCAGGAGCTCCAGAATTGGCTAAAAGGGTGAAGGAAGTTCTCACAGCATCAGGGTTCAAGACGGTGCACGAAGACAAAAAACGTGGTTTGGACCATGGTGCATGGGTCCCTCTTATGCTCATGTACCCGGAAGCAGACATTCCAGTCTGCCAGCTCTCGGTCCAGCCCAACAAGGATGGTACTTATCATTACAACATGGGAAGAGCATTGGCCTCCCTCAAGGATGAAGGTGTCCTCATAATTGGTTCTGGATCTGCCACTCACAACTTAAGGGCTCTCGGTTCATCCAAAAGTGTTGTTTCTTGGGCTTTAGAGTTTGACAATTGGCTAAAAGACGCCCTTCTCAGTGGAAGGTACATTCTTATAATCCACTTACTTGCATGCTTAACTGGTGAATCAAGGACTGAGTTTTTTGAAAAGCTCATTTATTTCAAGTTTGAACTTATAGAGCTGAATGTAATCACATACATATCTAATGTTGATCGACATGGTTGATATGTTCTTGCACTACATGTGAACATGCTAATATCTGTCAGGAAATTGCTCCTGACAGATATCATGCTAACATCTGATATCATAAGTTGCATATTTTTGTGTGTGCATCCGCATTTAGTTGGCATTGAAGCACTGTATTTGACCACATCATTAGCCACAGAAACTCAAATTAAAGTCAATGCAAATGCTAGTTAAAATGATGGCGCCTTTAGATATATGCTTGCTCTAGGACTATCAAAAAATATATATACTTGTTCTAGATATTGTGTCTAATAAAAGAAACGATAGGAAATCTTGTGTCACAGCCGATGTAATCATAAAAAGCTAATTTTTCAGGAATTTTAGACCAAGCTTATGATAAACTTTGATTTTCCGCTAGCCCAGCACTAACTCTTCGATATATTTCTTGCTGGAAGTACCCCTGATCCCATTGGTAACGAGTGGGCCCAAATAATTCAATCGGGTTTGTTGCCGAACCATACCACATAGTTCCGGCAACAACAAAAGCTGCAAAAAAGACAGCAGCGATGCTACTGGAAAGGACGGTTTCAATATTTTCCATACGCATGCGGACGGACGCTAAGATGGAATAGGCCCGCTAATATGCCCAATGTTCCTGCTGCAATATGATGAGAGGCTATTCCTCCTAGAGCCAAAACTATCATATTTCAGATGCTGTGTATATTTTTATATACTGTTCTGTGTTGAGTTCAAGAGAGGGAGTACTGTGCTTGAATAATTCATGTGTCTGATTGAGTCAACGTTTTCAAAATTCTCATGTAAGAACTTAAAATGTTAATTGCGAAAGTGAAGGAATATGAATCTGATTGTACATCAATTTAGAATGTGCAAAGGAGATAATCAGATTACACTTATTCCATCGCGTTAGCGACATGCTTTAGTTATTCTTCCTACTATCCTTGCTCATCCTGTCCTTTTCTTTTGCTCCGTTATTCTTGCCTTTCTAAACTTTTTTTTGGTATTAGTTCATGGTTAAAAGCGTAAGAATTCTCAAGTAAATAAGATGTGTATTCTCTGCTTATACCAGAGTAATTTCGTTCATTTTTGGGCTTATATGTTGTTTTATGTTTAATACACTACCATCTGTTATACATATTTGTACTACTTCAGAAATGCGATAATGAAAACAGTCTTGATCTATCTCGTTAAATGAAGTGTGCTATATTTCATCTTTCTCTTTTAAAATTACGTTTTTGTGCTTGTCTGTGAGATGATAGCCATTATAATAAGCCTACTGGTAACTTTCATATTTTCAGCTTACGTAGTAGCCATCCTTTTGTAGGCATCAAGATGTTAATAACTATGACATGAAGGCACCGCATGCGAAAGTTGCACATCCATGGCCCGAGCACATCTATCCATTACATGTTGCGCTAGGTGCTTCTGGTGAAGGCACAAATGGAGAGCTTATTCACCACAGCTGGGATCTTGGTGCACTTTCTTATGCTTCCTACAAGTTTTCTAGCCTGAATAGGCCTTCATAGATGAATGCTTATTGTATGTATTTATAGTTTCTGGTGGTATTGAATGTTTGAACTTCTCAAATTGAATGTCTTGAAGAATAAAATTAAAAAGATTAAATTGTTGTGATGACCATAGTTATAAACTCTTGTAATAACTGTGTAATTGCATGGGAAGATTAACAGTCCAGGGGAAGTATCTCAAATACTCATCTGTATTTCATATAACCAGGCTAGCAAAATCTACTGTTCCAGGTAATTTCTTGAAACAAGGCTTTCAGGTTTAGCATTTTGTGTTTTTCGCCTTATGATCAAAATTAAGGAGAATATTTGCTCTCTTTTGAAGTGTATTTATTGACATTTCATGTTGAGTGATGTCTCCTTCAAACACTTACTGTACAAAGTCTGATTTATTAGGATAATTGGCAAGATCAGAGTATATTTAGAATGTATTATTGCTCCTGCGATCTCTGTGGAAAGCCTGAACAAAACCATTTCTACAGTTGATGGTTAAAGAATTAAGAGCTTTCCGACTTGGAGACAGAGCCCACGTTACATCCTCATTGATTCGTACAGCTGCTGAGGGGCAAACATCAAATTAGTAAAATTAGATAATGAGAAGCTTGAACACTGCTTCCAAAAAGTAAGAAAAGGAAAAGGAGAAAGAAATAACCTCAATTTGTTGAGCTTGATCAGCAGGCTTGCTATACTTTCTGTCTTTCTGGTTTCATACTCTGACAGCTTAACCTGAGCAGTGCTTATTCCGACAGTAGAATTCAAAATGTTCCACATTCGTAATATTGGTCTCTGCAGAAGTTCATGACGAAGACCAAATGCTAGTGTGTTAAGTGACCTTGTTGTGTAAACTCTGGCAAAATGCCATGTTAATAAAGTTAGCATTCCAATCAAAATAGCTAGCATGACCTACATACATCTATAAAGAAAAGGCCATATCAAGAATCTGAAATAAATTTCCACCTCATTTAAATCTAGCAACACTACATGTACTGTCTCAAGATGAAAAATCAAGATTCAATTTTCAAACTACTAAATGGGATACTGTAATAAATTGACAGCTCAAGATGAAAATAAACAAAAAAATTAATTTGATATGTTTCTAGTAGACTAGCAAGAAGATATAGACTGCTAATGCCAGTAGTTTAGAGGTTTTTCTTCTATGGGGGTTGAATTAAAAAATTGGCCAACACTGATCGGTACTGTAATAGAATTGTGCATGTTTAGCCCCCAAAAGAAACCAATAAAATTGCTGAAACATTTTAGCCATACAAATTTCTATAGTTGCTTTGAACAAATAACATTTGCGTAAATAGCAAGACGAACAACGAAAACGCCATTGTAGGAAGAGTGACAAATGCTACTGTCCAACTGAAGTTCTTTATCGACTTCAACATCCTTGTGGAAGTTTCTTGAAGAAGGAGATAATTGGTTTCTTTTTTAAATATCATCAAAGCCAAACACTAAAATCTCCTCTCTTTCCAACCGTTTTTCTTTTTTCTCGTAATTATTGCTTCCTATTTTGCCTTTTAAAAATGAACTCTTTTACGATTTGTCAAAGCTCCCGAATGAACAAGTTGACTTTGGTTATAGGAATTAGAACAGTAAATCCGAGATACAATAGGTCCACCACTATTTTGGAAATGCTATCAGCTTACACAGTATGCATGCCAGCGCTTCTTGTTGTAGATTTAAATTTGCGCTACAAGTATTTCTAGAGCAACTGTGAAACGGCATATACATTACTGTCTGGAGATTGATTTCCTTTTGTAAATTTACCAGGTTTTAGTGCGTAAGGATTTTGCAATAACGCTTGAAAGTGTAATAAGTATCAGTATCACCCTCACAAGGTCACACTCAATGAACTCCTCTAAAACATTGCATATATTTCTTTCACTTCATTGTTACAGATAAAGCAACAAGCAATTGCCACTCCAAAACCTAATATAAGGAAATTATACAGGACTCTATACACAAGACCAGCATAGTGTTTTCGCATCACAACCTTCACATCTTTATAACCTAGTGGAATCTTCAACTTCCACAAGTGCCCTAAAAATATTACAAAACTCCACCATGACTGTATTACTACCAAAGATTCCTACTGTACACATATTAGGAGATGAGAAACTACAGCAGGAACTAAAGAAGTTTATTCTGAGAAACAGCCTGGCATAGCTCATCCTCGTAGAATAGAACTCTATTAGAACCCAAGGACTTGCTAAGGGGTTTTGGTACAGCAGATGGCACCAAACACCTTGAAGCAAATGCAGATTCAGGGAAAAGAACAGCTGCAATTTGCTCCATCTCTGTAAACTTGAGACGAGATGGGGGCCTGGGACCATGCTTAGGAGCCTGAGGAGTATGAGGACTGTGAACCCATGAACTTTCCCCATCCGCCTTGCTGCAAAATAACAGCTATTAGACAATTCAATACATAAATCCCTTAATCATCTTTTGTCACAAGATCATAGTATACCTTGCAAATGGCCAGTGATTAACGGGGAGAGGAGTCATGGTTCTAAACATATCTTGCCGCATTCTATCTGGAGTAGTATAATTGAAATGGAATTGTCTTGCCAGAATTACCTGTCCCGTTTACACCAGCTATTATACATTACAGATTCTTATGTGGCTTAAATTTTAAAAGAGAAGAGTAGAGAGAGAGAGAGAGAGAGAGAGAATGACTCACTGCCTTCCTAATCTTGTGAGAGACGTGGAAAACTGATTTTAGTTGGTCATGTTGCAGGTGGCAAAGTATTTTAACCTTAAGCAGAGTACATAGAAACTATCAGCTATTCAGCCAGATAATCATAAGACTTCAAACAGAAATAGTCTAATAAACAGCAGGAATTGGATGTCTCAGTGACAGAAGGGTTAGTTTGGATAAATCTTCTCAAATGCTATATATCATACTATCTCAATTTCAAAAAACACATATATAAATGATAACTAAACATATCAATTGCCATAATACACTATATCACCCGGTCTTTGTAATATAGGCCATAGCATTCTCCAAACAGCTAATTCAGCTTATCAGCTAGTCCTTTCTGCCTATTGCATATTTTAACCTTCGTTTTGAATTCAAGTTTACCTACAATGTTAATATTCAAGTAGCCAGGTATCAGGTGATGCTAACGAAGAAGCTAGGAGGAGAGAGTAAAGGAAAAGAAACCAAAAGATCTACTTGGAGAGATAGTAACATTCAAGACTAGCTTCAAACTGTGAAGAAATTATGACATCAATCATGCTAAGAGAGAATGTTGGTAGTGAGTGTGTGAACATCACTGGAACTTGTAATCAAACTGAAGACTAAAAGAACTCAAATAAAACTCCCATTATCTCAAGGGGACTGGACATAGATTTGCTGAACCATCACAAAAATATCGTATGTCAATGTTACTATTTCCATTTTATTGCTTATTGTTAAACTTGTTCAAACCCATAAATGCTAGTTTTTCTGTGCAGATACTGAATAACCCATGCTAATTCAGATTGAGTTAACTGAAACACTTACATTGACCTATAAATCTAAAAATAGTATAATTCAACCTTCCTCTCGTGTTTCCGTTGCCAATAATTTTTCATATTCTCCACCTCAAGTGAAATAAGACTCAACATCTACCTTAAGAGAATGCAAGTCAGGCAAATTGACATTTACAAGGATATTCAGGAACAAAGTCTGAGCTGGACTATTGGGTGCAATAAAAAGGAAGAGAACATTCTATACCAGCAAATCCAATGGAAGTGACTCAAGCCTTGACTCCGACATGCCTTCTACAGCTCCGGGTGTCTTTGGTGTCTTCTGCAAAGTATTCTGCTTGGCTAAATCCATGGGTGAAGTCACAGCACCCAAGCAACATCTCACAGGAGATAGAACCATTGAACTCTCATCATTAACATTATTTGGAAGTACAATTTCCTCATTAGCATTATCTGCAATCCTTACCACCACTTTTTTCTTCCACAGATCAGTACAACATTTAGCAGCAGAAATCTTGGTGTACCGAAGCTGTGCTAGAGCACCTGATCTCAGATACATGCTCTTGGTACTCTTTGACTGCCTCTTCTTATTTGGAATTTTGCATTGCCCATCTTTAGGAGACACTTTCCCCATACTACTCTCTTTCTGTTTTCTCTACTTGCCAGGTAATTAGGGATCTCCTCTACCCTCAAGTATTCCACTTCACTCAAATTGAAAAGTAAATCTAACCAAGATTTCTTTCCACGTTAACCTGAAAAAGTAAAGGATAAAAGGAAATAACTTATCGAAACAGGAAGATATTCATACTTTCAGAGCTATTTGGTATGAAATAGAAATGTTCCCCTAAGAAATGATTTTCAATGCTTCATTACCCTTGAAATTAGAATAGTGCAAAATGTTTTCAACAAGGAAAACATAGTCCACTATAAAGTCAAAAAGGCTAAAGTGACTTCAATAATTTATTGTAAGAAGCCATTTTTCTTTTAAAATATCTTAAAGCTTTTTCAATCAACACATCAAAATTATCACCAAAAGCTATCCTTATACCATACCGTACGCCTCGTACAATTATCATATGTCGCCTTATTTTACAAAAAAATAAAATGTAAAATATTTTCTCACATTACACTTTCTATGGAAGACATCTATCCTTACCAAATGCAATCTAAATTCTCATGAAGCAGCAAAATATGAAGCTAGAAGGAATTTGATTTCTCGGAAGAAGTGACTGAAGAGTTCTTACAGAAGCTAGGCACAAATCTTCTGATAATTGACATTGATGCGGACAACCTTCAAAAACAGCTTGAATATTGCCCCTACCTACAGAAAAACAAGCAAAAATCCGCTGAAACCCAGAATTCAAGCTAACAGCAGTGCGCGCACCTGTAAAAAAAATCAGAAACATAATAGAAAGGAAAAAAAGCACACACACACATTGAAACACACATAGAGAAAATCAAACAGAACAAAAAGGAGGGATAGAAATTAGGAACCTGAAATGAAGCAAAGAGAGAAGCATTAACCCTAGCAAATGGGAGAAAGGGAGGGAAATGAGAATGAATTGACTGGTTGGAGAAAAAGTTAAGGATTTGGTAAGGTTTGCTTATTTGAATTTGTTGTGATTGACCCGCCAAAACTTTTGGGCCGATCCCCTCGTGAGTGTGTCGTAATGCTCACGTGGTGCCTTGATATTGGAAGTACTGACTCTACTTCCTGGCCCCAGTTCCGAATCCTATGTTGGGGGCTTCTGACGTGGATTCTTCTCCCACGCCGCTGATCGCGGAGAGTTTGGTTGTTACTTCTTCGATTTTGTTGTTAATTCGTTTCTAAGGCTGTACTGTGGTCCAGGCCCGGGCCTAAATGAGCCAAATCGGCCGGGTCAACGGGCCTGAACTTAGGCTGGCCGGATTGAGGTGGTCCCGGGCCTAACAGACTAAATGAGTGGAATCGATCCACTGCGGTCCTAAGCCCAAATGGTCCCGGGTTAAATGGGTCGGGCTCGCGGGTCTAACGAGTCTAAATGGGCTTTTTCGTTCTGGACTATTTTTTTTAATTTTTTTTTATCTAGGGAAATTACTTATAAACTATATATGTATATACTAATATAAATTGCTTATATATATCTATATAAATATATAGTATATATAGTATGTATATATAATTATATATTGCGTTATATAATATATAGCTTATATATATATATTATATATATTTTATATATATATATATATATATAGTTTATATGTATTAGATATATATATAGTTTATATGTAATACATATAAGCTATATATATATATATATATATATAGTTTATATATATATATATATT
>MCJB01006613.1:104508-121873 GCA_002018475.1 Nicotiana obtusifolia
GGAGCCGTCGGGATTCTCTGATTCAAGTCCCTGCGATAAATAAACTTGAAGCTCATTTAGTTGTGAACTATCACCAATATTATCACCTTGAGAATCCCTGAACTCCGTCCAAGAACTAAGGGCTTTTAGGCCTGCAGTTCTTTTAGATGACTGTGAACTAGACGAAGTATGAGTTGAAATATTTGGTCTAGCATGATCTAAGGCAAGTTGATAAGCATTATAAATTGTTTGAGCATTTATTTTAATTGAGGCTTTTGCATCTCCAAGTGTAGCAAATTCCTCAGCTGAAAGTGATAAAGCGTTACAAATTTTTGAATACCAAAAGTGAGGACCTCCTAATTTCATTGTAGGATTTAACACTGCAGCAACACCAAAAATAGGGGGGATAGGAAAAAAATATTTTTTAAACTTAGCTTTCATAGAATTAATAGCTTGTTGATAAATTACCTCACCTTTTGAAAATTAAGTAAATAAATCTGCAAGTGCTGCAATATAAACTAAACAGTTAGAAATAGCAGGATAATATTACCAGATAATTCATTTGTAGCAACATGAAATTGTTCTAAAAAGTCTACAAGCATTTTAACATTAGTCCAATCTTGATTTGTAAGGTGCTTATCATCATCATCATTAGCATCACCTACACGAGCATTATACGTTGCGCTTATTGGGTTTCTATATTCATATGCAACAACTAAACTTTCATACATGTAATTCCATCTAGTCGGACAAGGTTTAGGAACCTTTCTTTCTCTAAGGCCAAATTTATCACATTTTTTAAAATAGTCTCTAAGTCTACTTCTACGGTTTGAATAAAAAATCCAATTAAGAGCCATTTTAACCTTTTCAATTTTTACATTTAAAACTTTCATACCACCACTGACGATTAAATGGTAAATATGACAAATACATCTAACATGAAAAATATTACTAAATGCAGGATTTAGTGTAGTTGTAAGCAAGCCTATAGCATTAGTGTTACTAGAAGCATTATCCATTGAAACCGACATTATTTTATCTCTAATGCAAAAATATCTAGAAGTATCTGCAACTGTGTTAGCAATAAACTTACCTGTGTGGCGTGAATTAATTATTTTATAAGCACTAATGCGCTTTTGCATTATCCACTCCTCATCTATCCAATGACTTGTAATAGTTAGATAATCACAGTCATTACCATTTCTACCAATATCAGTAGTAATAGCAATGCGACAATCTATATGAGTAAATAAATAGCGCAAATATTGTTCATGTTCATGTTTATATTTATAAATATCGGTCTTTACGGTTGCGCGGGGCCATCCTTTATAAGTAGGATTAAAAACTCTTCTAATATAATACACAAAATGAGGGTTAGAAGGAAAATTATAGGGTAAGCACATAACAGTAACCATTTTTGCCAATTCTTCACGATCTTTATTTGGATCATAATATAAAATGTCACCGGTAACAGTGTTAATTCCCGGTTGAACTAGATTTGAACCTGTACTAGGGTTAACCGTAGCATCTACACTTGTCCCCTCTTCCGCAGCTTTCATTTGTAAATATCTAGCTTTATCTCTATGGTGTTTCAATATGTGTCTAGTCAAACTATCCGTACCGCTGCGGTTGCCAATATATTTATGAGCCATCAAAGACCCACAAGTTTTACACTTAGCCTTATTTTGTTCTCTTAGTTGAGTAAAAAAGTGCCAAACAAGAGATGTTTCGGGCCGTTTAGAAGGTTTTCTATTAAAAGTAGGGGTTACTACAGGAGGGTCAGGCGGGGCATCAGTTGGGTTATTAACAGGACTAGTAGGTGTATCATCTAAATCCGACTGCATTTTCTAAATCATCATTTTTCTCATCATTTTCAAAGATAGTTTGATTAGGATAAAGAGCATTCATAACTTCTTCATTTAATTGTTGACCTGGTGCAACATCATGGCAAAATTGACTATCGGAAAATTGAAAACAAGGGTTATCACTATCAAGAATAACAGGTGGAGGAGGACGGGTAACAGCGGGGAGAGTAGTAGCTTGGCGACTAGATTCACCAATTTTAGATTTTTTCTTACCCTTACCACCAAATATTTTTTTCAAAGAAAAGTCCATATTAATTATACTTATACTAAATAAAACAAACAAAACTATAATATTAAAACTTAAGAGTTGGAACGAGTTTATCGAATTGACCAACAACTTCTTGAAAATTGAATATCATTGAAGACTTGAATACTTCAATTCACCAACTTCACAATTTTTCACGAAATTGCAATAATAAAGTAAGCAATTATGGAAGAAAATTAGAGAGAGATTGATGAATTTGTGAGTAAAAATGAAAGAATGAGGGGGTATTTATAGTTGAGAATAGGGAAAAAGTGTATTTATAAAAAGTTTGGGGTTAAAATAAAGTTTGGGGGCCAAATGGCTATTTTTTAAACTTCCAAACGGCTGAAAATTAAAGGCCAACGGCTATATTTTAAAAATCTGACCGTTGGCCCTTTTTAAAAAATAAAAAAAAAAAAAAAAAAAAAAAAAAAAAATTGTTGGGGCCCGTTTGACCCGTTTGGCCCGGTTGAACCGGCCTAGGCCCGCCTGCCGGTCCCGGGCTCACGGGCTATTTGGTCAGGACCGGCCCGCTATGGGCTTTTGCACCACTAGACCAGCCTGTTTGAACCGGCCCATTTGGCCCGTGTGGCACGCGGGCCCGGCCCACAATACACCCTTACTCGTTTCTGATTACTGGAGTATTTAAATTTAATAAAGAGATGACACCTGATCTTCTTTTTTCAAATTTAAGAGGGAAAATAAGATGTACTAACAATTTGGTGCTTTTAGGAGCATTATTATTACTTACTCCATTTCAATTTAGATGAGGTAGTTTGACTCGGCACGAAATTTAAAAAAGGACTTTGAAACTTGTGGTCTTAAAAGCTTAAAGGGTAAAAGCTTTATGGAGCCATGACATTTTTGTGGTTATAAAAGCTTCTTATTAAGGATAAAATGAGTAAAATGAAGAGTTTAAAGTTGAATTATTTTCAAATTTAGAAATGTGTCATTTATTTTAGAACAGACTAAAAAGAAAAGTACATCATCTAACTTAAAACGTAGGGAGTATATATTTAGGATAAAGTCTGACTAAGGCCTCATTTATTTGCACTAAATGGAGGTCTGAATCTTAATCCTTCAAATCTCAGACATTAAGTGCATTTGTTTTTAAAGTCTTAATCTTAATCATTCAGATATTAATCATTAAGTGTGTTTATTTTTTTTACTTCACAACTTGTTAAAGGGTCTGAATAAGTCTGTATGATTAAAATTTATAACAGAGACTTAATTTCATTAAGATGTTATCATCCATATTCATTATTAACTGTTGTCACCGCATACCATTATCAACTACCACAATGCTGCCGCCACCACCACCATACTCAACCACCACCACAGCCACACCACCATCATCCTCAATCATAGCCGCCACCATTATCGACTATCACCACTCAACTACAATCAACACTCATCCACCTTAACTACCACAACTAACCACCACATTACCATCAATAACTACAGTCGACACTGCCTATTATTATAACCTACCACCACCCACCACTACCTTCCTCAATCACAACTACTACCACCACCTACCATTATTAACTATCACCATCCACTACCACCATCTTCAATCATAATCGCTATAACTACCAGTCACCACTAGCTAGTACCCTGAACCACCACTATCAACCAAAACTATCAACAAACACCGCCTCTAGTCGGCATTCACCGTTAGCCATCACCATCAATAGCCATCATATTTTAAAAAATTATATATTTTATTGATAGAATATTAGATTAATTAGTATTTCATTTGAATTTTATGTTTATTAATTTTCAAATAAAGCATAAATTTTATACATTCAGATGTTAAAAATCAAACAATCTTAATCATTTAGTATTCAGATCTTAATACACATCTTAATATTCAAATTTGTATTCAGATTCATATGTCTTAAATTTAATACACATCTTGATATTCAGATATGTAATCAAATTCAGACGTCTTAATCTTTAAAAAAATAAATAAGGCCTAAGTACCCCGTAATATGATTTAATTACATATACACCCTAAATCATCTGTATATGAAAAATATTTCTTTCAATATACTGGTGAGAATGAGATTAAAGGAGACAGAGACATTGCTGGTCTGAAGAAACTTTGTAAAATTTGTTTGACCAAAAAATACGAATATTGGTTCAAATAATCAAATTTATCTAATTAGGGGTTAATCATAATTAGCAATAATATCCTTAGATGAAGCTTTCAAAGATGTAATAAATATTAGATGGGTTCGGTCAGATAATGATAACAACATGCAATAACTGCTCTAGAAAGCACGAGCAATAATGTAGCATTCAATAACAATGAATATCAATAAATGACATTTAAGTAAATAGGAGAAATGATTCACCCAATAAAGGATGAAATAGGTGATGTTCCTCCTGACAATAATGAATGACAGACAAATCCTTGAATATTCGAGTTATCTCGGGGCTGATGGAAAAGCATGGACAAGAATCTTAGTGAAAAGGTGGTATTTGTATCTTAGCAAGAGAGAGAGAGAGAGAGAGAGAGAGCCAAATCTTTTAGTCAAAGTGTGTTCTTTACAAATGAATATCACATGCCCCTATCATTGTATTTTTTTCTATATGTATGGGACATGTTCCTAAGAACCCTAATAGTACAAGTGAAGAGAATATCCACTAGAATATTCTCTTTTGTCGTATCTCGAAAAACTAGCCGTTACAGCTCTACCAACGATACTCGACCTCGACCTCGACCTCAACCCTTGTTGACATCTCGACAACGGCTCTTGTCGACACTTCGACCATAGACTTTGCTGCTTCTTGGGTCATTTCGACTAATGACGACTTGAGAACTCTTCCCTTAGTATTATCTTAGCTTGAATACTCTAGAGATAGATTTTGACCTATATAGTTAGTCCCTCCGCTTATTGAGACTGGCTTCAGGCGGTGTCGATGAGCGGATTTGCTCGTTATGATCGAAACAATTGAGCAAGCAGTTCAGGTCGTGGTGGTCATAGCGAACTGGCAACGTGGCCCTACGTGGACCACTTATTTCAAAACGTCTTGATTTTCTTGATTGGTTTGTTGGAGTTGGGCTATACACAAATTAGGATGACGCCATGACGTCATGCGTCATTATGACGCATTTTCCCGATGCGTTGCTTCGTTTCGTGTGTGCCCTTTGATTGAATTTGCCTCTTCGGTTACGCTGCCAGTAATGATGAACCGTTTTCGATTCTAGCTCCCAGGTTCTTATAAATAGAGATGTTAGGGTGCGATTTTGAAGTTTCAAACTTTCTACTTTGAAACCCCATATCTCTTTGTTTCTTCTCTCTAACTTGACACTTTTCCTCTCTGTTCCAAGGGCTTTCATTGGTTTCAATTCTTCCTCGCTTGATCCTTCCCTTTCTTCTGATAAAACATGAATAATGTACCATCCGAATCTAGTGAGGGAAGTGATGCAGTCCCTTTTAGCGATGGTGCTACCTCCTCATGAGGGGAATGCTCCTGCCGCCATCAAGGACGGAGGCTTCCCTTTGGTAGAGGAGATAATTCCTCGCAATCCTGACACCAGGTCCGACTTCTCAAAATCCCCTGACGCCAACCCTTGAATCTTTCGATCAGTGATGACAGAGAAGGAATTAGGAGAACTTAGGTTTAAGTACAGCATCCCCGATCCCCTCGAATTAATCCCGACTGGGTGGGATACATTGCAGGTTCATCGCCCTGGATACTGCGCCTTCTACTCCTACCCCTTCCAGGTCGGCTATACTCTCCCTCTCCTTCCGTTGGCGGAGGAATTTTGCCGTTACTATGGCGTCTTCCCAGCCCAACTCGCCCCATATGTTTACAAGCTCATAAGGATGCTTACCAAATTCGATGAGCTGGTCGAGGTCGAACTCACACTTAGGCATTTAATATACCTGTTCTCCCCTAGCTTTTACAGGGGGACAATGTTGAACCTTCGCCACTGAGGAGGCAAGTTCTTGATGGTGAAGATGGACGACAAAGCTAACCGCCAATTTAGGTTAAACTACTTCTTCGTCAGAACCGAAGACATAGTGGCCAACGTCGACGGTTTTCCTGAGGTTTTGGAATTGTACTCGTAAGTACCTAGTTTCCTCATTTGTATGTGTTTGATTTTTCTCCCTTGCTTGGTTGTGGGTTTTGATTTCTGGTCTTTTCTTTTTTTTGTGAACCCAAGATCTCGCTACCTCCTTTGGTAGAAGACATTTCCGACTAGGTTAGTCGGCTCATCCCTCACATCGTGGGGATCCGTGAGTGGCCGGGCTTCTTCAAGAGGTTTGGGCCTGCTCTCCTTTCGGCTGGTAAGTCCCTTTTATCATCGGAATCTTGGTTTCTTTCCTTTTCATTTATTTTGTTGATATTCCCCTTTCCTTGTATTTTTCCTAGCTTCGGCCAGGGGACCTTCGAGGAGGTCGAGAGCTCCCCCCCCCAATTCCAGAAAAGAAAGGCTGACGCGCCCTCGGCTTTCGCTCCATCCTTGGCCACGATTATTTTTGCTCATGCCTCAATCTCTTCTATTGCGGCATCTAGTCCTACTCCTTCTGCGGTCGTGGGCGGCTTTGACCATGGAGATCTCAGCCTCTCCCATATACCGTCTTATAGATGAAGATGATGAACTTGTACCGGACGAGGGGGATTTGATGCCTCGTAAAAGGAGATCTGTAAATGCCGGAGATAGGGTCGCCCGAGCCGTTGACTTAGTGGCGGGTAATTTTTCACTGTGCGAGACGACGACCATTGTCATTAGGGTTGACATCGAGCCGGAGTCTGAGACTCCGAGGTTGGCAGACACCAAAGTGGATATGCCTCTCCCTTATATAGTGGTGGAGGCGGATAGACCGGCTGCTGACGTTCTCAATATTTTGAGGCGAGAGGAGGCATCGAATTCCCAGCCAGCTGCTGATACTTCTTTGCCGGCCAACGAGAGAGGTAAAGGCGTTTCCGTGGAAGGTGATAAGTCAGGTTCAGACATTGATACAGATGACCTTAAGATGATGGAGGAAGGATTTACCCAACTTGAGATAAGGTTGGAGGGGTCTACGAGGACCATTGCAATCCCCATGGATCGCGACTTGTTGAAGAACACGGAGAACGTGGTTCCTGCCCTCGGCCGTCTTTGCTCCGAAATAGAGGGTAAGACCCTCAAGGAATTGGACGACATCACCTTGTCGAGGAGCATTGCCAGTCTTGCTCCTAGGGTGAGTGCTTTGTGTTTCTCTTTTTTTTCTTATTTGTTAGCAGGGGCGTTTTCGTTCTTGCCTTACTTCTTTTTCTTTTTGTGATTGCAGACTATGATTTTGGAGATTGAAAGCGCTAGAAGGAAGGAGAAGAGTAGGGAAATATTTATAATGTTGAAAAATAAATATGTCGAATATCGCGGCAAGTAGCGGGAGTTTCGCAGGCGGTTTTGTGAGGGCGGCAATATGCAGGCCCTTCGTGACGAGTTGAAGGAGAAGGAAAATGAGCTGGTGAAAGTCATCGAGAAGTGTAGCATTCTTGAGGGGACATTGAGGAGTAGGGAAGAGGAGCTTGAGGTCAGTAGGGCCGTGGAAGCCTAGTGCGGTGACCTTCAGGCTCAAGTGGTCGAGCTATGGGGGTAATTGGAAGAATATAGACTTCAGCTGGAAGTCCTTAATGGTGAAGTTGCTGAGAAGCAGAGTGAGCTTGAGAAGGCGGAGTCTTCCCGTTTGGAGGCTCGGAGGAAATCAGAGATGCTAGAGTTGGCGAATAGGACTCTCCGGGCCGAGCGGGAGATTTGACCAGTCCACGGCGAAGGTAAAAAAGGATCGACTAGAGGAGAGGAGATGAGAGCTAGAGAAAGACAACTCCATCCTCTATGATCGGGTGGCCGCTTTAGAAGCTGAGAAGGCCAACTGGTTGCCCAGCCGTCTTCTTCTCGTACTTTAGATTTTCCCAACGTTCCTCAGGACCTATATGAGGAATGGATTCACGCCGAGGCTCAGTTGGACGTGTTTCGATATTTGCATAAGGCGGGGTCTGTTTTTGCGGTCGCCCTTGATGATGTTCTTGTTAAAGCTCGTGAGGCTCGGGTCGCTTGTGGGTATGATCGCGCCACGTTTAAGGCCGGTGAGATGAGGGGGACGGGGGTGTGGACCGGCTTGAAGAGAATGCCTAGTATGATTTTGCATACCCTAAGGATGCCAAGTTGTTCTTTGCATCTGCTTCTTTTCCTGTGGTTTATTTTTTTGTCAGTTCAAGCAAGGCCGAACATAACTTGAATTTAATCATGGCCAAGGGTCGGTAGGTGTTAGTTCGAACTAGGTCGACCATAACCTTAATTTCATTATGACTAAGGGCCGGTAGGTGTTAGTTCGAGCAAGGTCGAACATAACCTAAATGCGAGAAAGACATGCTAATAAGTGTAAAGTTTATTGCCTTGACATTGTTGCTTTTGTTACATACTTGGAGAAATTTATAGACTTTTGGGTGTTGGCTGGCGTTCCAGTCCTAGTCCCGGTCTATCTAGTCCCTTCATTGGTCAATTTGGAGAATAGTGAAAGGTCGATAAATAAAATAGTAACCACGGCCCTACCTTCGTATACTTCGACTCGAAATGTTCCCTTCGTCACCTCGTTAAAAACCTCCTTGAGAAAACTCAGATGGGATAAAACTCAAGTGAGGAAAAAAGAAGTACGACTTAGGGGACGCTTTTTCTCTCAAAAGTTGAAGTATTTGAGATGATTGATATTCCAATTGTTTGGTAGTAGCTTTCCTTCCATTGTCTCTAATTGGAACGAACCCTTGTTTGCTTCGCTTGTGATTTTATATGGACCATCCCAATTTGTTCCCAGCTTGCCTTCCCTGGGATCTTTGCTCGCTTGAGGTTTAGCTTTCAGTACGTAGTCCCCGACTTTGAGTGGCCTGATCTTTGCTTTCTTGTTGTAATAGCATTCTGCTTGTTGCTTTTGGGCGATCATTCTTATGTAGTTCATATTTCCTCGTTCGTTTTCATTGACTTCGTCAAGTTCCTGCCTTCTGCTCTCGTTATTACTCGTGCCGCTCTCATGAGAGTACCTTAGGATGGGTTCTCCGACCTCGACTGGTATTACTGCCTTGGTCCCATAGACCAAAGAGTAGGGCGTCTATCATGTGCCTATTTTCGGAGTTGTTCGGTAGGCCCACAATACTTCTGGTAGTATTTCTGGCCACAGTCCCTTGGCGTCTTCGAGCTTTTTCTTCATGATATTTAGTATTGACTTGTTGGATGATTTTTCTTGTCCCTTACCAGCGGGGTGGTACGGGGTCGAGAGTATCCTCTTGATATAGAATTTCTCGAAGAATTCGGCGGTTTTCTTTCGTATGAACTGGGGTCCAGTTGTTACAGCTGATTTTTTTAAACCGAATCGGTAGATGATGTTTCTCCATATAAAGGTGATTACTTCCTATTCCCGTATTTTGGTGAATGCTCCTACTTCCATCCACTTAGAGAAATAGTCAATTAAAACCAAAAGGAATCGTACATTACCTCGGCCCGCTGGTAGGGGGCCCACGATGTTCATTCCCCATTTGAAGAACGGCCAAGGGGATGTGACTGAGTGGAGATGTTCGCCTGCTTGATGGATCATTGGGTGTACTTTTGGCACTGATCGCATCGCCTTACAAAGTCTGCGGCATCCTGGCTAATAATATCCTGCCCGTATGAGGCATTTGACCAGTGCCCGGGTGCTGGAGTGAGCCCCGCAATGGCGTTCGTGAACTTCTTTGAGGACGCGCTGAGTTTGATTCGGGCCCAAGCACTTCGCCAAAGGGCCGTCGTAGGTCCTCTTGTGCAGATTATTGCGGAGGACATTGTACCTGGCCGCTTGCATTGTTAGTTTCTTAGCCTTCTTTTTTGCCGCTAGGGAGTGTGCCGTCCTGCAAGTACGCGACGATACGATTGCGCCAATCCCACATTAGGTTTATGGTTCTTACCTCGACTTGGTCTAGTGATGAGTTGAGGAGGTGGACCACGTTTTTGTCTCCGGTTACGATGTTTTTGGTGGCTGTGGCTAGTTTGGTGAGGCCATATGCCTCGACATTCTATGCCCGTGGATTTGGTCAAGCTGACATCCGTCGAACTCAGGCAGTAGCTTGCAAATTTCAGTCCGATACTTTTGCAATCCTTGTTCCTTGATTTGGAAAGTCCTCGTGACTTGATTGACTACGAGCTGAGAATCGCAGTGCAGTTTTAACCGTTTTGCTCCATATTTGAGTACTAGTCTTAGACCTGCAATTACAGCCTCGTACTCGGCTTCATTCTTTCTGGATGCCTAGCATATCTGCATGGCTGAAAACAAACAAATCTGCGGTTGTTGTTAAGAATTGACCGAATTTACCTGGTTCCTGAAGCTTGCAGCTGATATAGGCCTTCTTGCTGTGGTCGTTGAGATCTAACTGAACAGGGTCGAGGTCTTCTATGGTCGAACTAGCGGTTTCGGCCGTATCTGGTTCCTCGATAACGGTTCTCTGTTTCCTCTTGCTCCAACCTCGACCCTGTTGATTGTTATGCCTCCTTTTATTTGTCTTTTCTCTGTTTGGTAGCCGTGCCATCTAAGGTAATGCGGTATCATTATCATGATGTGCGTTGTTCTCCTCGTATACTAAAAAAATCCCCCATGGAGTTGGGATTTTAATTACTTGGTATAAGCTGGAGGGGACGACTTTCATGGGATGTATCCATGGTCTTCCTACTATGGAGTTGTACGCGGTGGCCTGGTCTATGATGTGGAACGTTGTCTCCAGAGTTACGCCGCCGGCCAGAAAGGGGAGTGTAATTTCCCCGGATATCTGTTCAACTATATTGTTAAAACCAGTTAGCGTGATACAACACGACACTATCTTATCTTCGAGTCTCATTTGGGTAAGCACTCAGGGATGGATAATGCACTCGCCGCTCTCGTCATCTATCATAATGCGTTTAACATCAGTATCTAAAATACGTAAAGTAATAACGAGGGCGTCATTATGAGAAAAGGTCAAACCGTCAGCATCCGACTTGTCGAAGATGATACTTTCTTCGAGTTCGTCGTACCGCTCGCGGGGTGATAGATCGCTTGAGTTTGTGGGTAGTGGTGAACCTCACCCTGTTGATAGAGGCATCGTCACTGCCGCCGATGATCATGTTGATGGTACGAGCTGGTGAGGGTGGTTTTGGCAGTCCTTGGTGTTCACATCCTTTGGCGAAGTTGATTCTTCCCCTGTTGCTTAGTAACTCTTTAAGGTGCCCTTATCGCAACATGTTTACGACTTCTTGCCTCAGGGCGATGCAATCTTCAATTTTGTGTCCTCGTTCCCGGTGGAACTCACAGAGGGCGTCGGACTTTCTGGTATTTAGGTCCAATCTCATCTTCGGCAGCCACTTTACTTTCAGTCTGAGTTTTTCCAGAGCATAGACTATCTCTGTAGGTGAGACACAAAAACTGTAAGAGGATAACATGGGAGGCATACTTCGGTTGTTTCGATGAGTTCCCGCCCTTGGACTGGACAGACCTTCTCGTAGTAGGGGAGGGTGTAACGGCTGTCCTGATATATGGTTGATGCCTTCCCTATTAGATCGTGGAATTGGATGATCTCTTCTGGCGTTGTCTCTTTGATATTTTCTTGATTCGACTTGTACCGAAGTTAGTCGGTGAGTTGGTCCATTGAGGTCGTCCTCATCTGCACTGACCTCGGCACAGTAAGCATTGTGGATTTCGTCCCAAGTGGTTGGGGGATACTTCATCAACTGACTCAACAGTTTCCTAGTTGTTGTTGAACCATCTCTACTCAGCCTGTTCTGAAAGGCTACTACCACCATCCTTTCAGATACGTATGGAAGAGTCATCCTCACTCGGTTGAACCTGGAGAGGAATTCCCTTAGTCCTTCTCCCAAGGACTGCTTAATAGCAAATATGTCGTTCACTCTTGCCTCGGCCTTCTTGGCTCTGGCATGGGCCGTTACGAACTTGTCAGCCATTTCCTCGAAAGTTTCTATGGAGTGTGCTGGTAGTTGTGAATACCATGTTAATGCCCCTTCTATAAGGGTTTCGCCAAACTTCTTCAGCAAAATGAAAGATATTTGTTCTTTGGCGAGATCATTGCCTTTTATGGCAGTGATGTAATGGGTCACGTGATCTTCAGGGTCGGTTGTGCCATCATATATCCTGAGGTAGGGCGGCATTTTAAAAGTCTTTGGTATGGCATGAGGGGCTGTATCATCACTGTACGATTGCTCGAGAAATTGGCCGGTGTCTCTCTTCGGCAACAGCTTAGGAGCGCCCGATATTTTATCGACCCTTTCTTGGTGTTCTTTCATCTGATCTCGGAGCACCTTGCTTTCATTCTCCATTTCTTCCATCCTTTTTAGAATGGATGCGAGGGTGTTGTCACCTACACTATCAACGACATTGTGAGTAATAACTATGGTTGGAGGAAAAGGTTGGTTGCATTGCTCATCTGTTTGTTGTATTGTGCAAGTTCTTGCGTTTTCTACAGTTATGACTAAGCGGCTTGTTGAGGACGCTTGTTAGCGTGTCAGTTAGCCACGCTTCGAGGAGTTTTTTCACAGTTGGGGGTGTCTCTTCCTTTTTAGAATGGATGCGAGGGCGTTGTCACCTGCACTATCAACGACATTGTGAGTAATACCTGTCGTTGGAGGAAAGGGTTGGTTGCATTGCTCGTTTGTTTGTTGTATTGTGCAAGTCCTTTCGTTTTCTGCAGTTGTGCCCGAAGCGGGCTTGTTGAGGACGCTTGTTAGCGTGTTAGTTAGCCACGCTTCAAGGAGTTTTTTCAGAGCTGCAGGCGTCTCTTCCTCCACAGATGTGGAGGCTCCTTTTCCATGAGATTTTGTTATGCTGCAGTGAGGAGGCGGTGACCTATCTCGTCTAGGGGAAGCACTGGGCGTCGCGCCCTCGTCTGCTATTTCACAGCTTTCGTTGATGACGTTCATGAGGTTGGTTGGGAGGTCACTTGTTATCTCGTCCTTTCTTCTCAGTTACTTGCCATGTTAGATTTTGTGTACACAAAGAAACTAAAATTTTAATTGAGAATCCCCACAGACGGCGCCAAATTGTTTGACCAAAAATACGGATCTTGGTTTAAATAATTAAATTTATATAATTAGGGATTAATCGTAGTTAGCAATAATATCCTAAGATGAAGCTTTCAAAGATGCAATAAACATTAGATAGGTTAGGTCAGATAATGATAACAGCATGCAATAAATGTTCTAGAAAGCACGAGCAATAATGTAGCATTCAATAACAATGAATAGCAATAAATGACATTTAAGTAAATAGGAGGAATGATTCATCCAATAAAGGATGAAATAGGTGGATGTTCTTCCTGATAATGATGAATGACAGACAAATCCTTGAATATTCGAGTTATTCGGATCTGATGGAAAAGTATGGACAAGAGTGAAAAGGTGGTATTTGTATCTTAGCAAGAGAGAGAGAGAGAGACGAATCTTTTAGTCAAGGTGTGTTCTTTACAAATGAATATCACATGCCCCTATCATTGTCTCTTTTTTCTATGTATATGGTACATATTCCTAAGAAACCCTAAAAGTACAAGAGCAGAGAATATCCACTAGAATATTCTCTTTTAGTATCCTATCTTGAAAAATTAGCTGTTATAGCTCTACCAACGATACTCGACCTCGACCCTTGTTGACATCTCGACTACGGCTCTTGTCGATACTTCGACCATGGACTTTGCTGCTTCTTGGGTCATTTCGACTAATGACAACTTGAGAACTCTTCCCTTAATATTATCTTGGCTTAAATACTCTAGAGACAGATTTTGACCCATACAAAACTGGCAAAAGATCTTGGTATAATCTACTAAAGATGCAAGGCTAGATTTATAACAAAGCGCAAGCAAATGGAAGAGAAAATTGTACATTTTCATAAAACATTTTTATTTGTGCTCACAAATCTTTACCTACCGTACAAACATGAACGCTTGTCCTATATGCACACATCTATAAAATAGTTCTCTCTCCGTTTCATTTTAAATGACACACTTTTCTTTTATGTCTGTTCCAAAAAAAATGACACATTTTTATATTTGGAAACAATTTAACTTTAAAATTTTTATTTTACTCAATTTACCCGCGATAGCTGAATTTAAGAGCTATTAATGGATCATAGTTACCTTTTAATTTAATTATTTTTCATAACTACAATGAATTTTAAATATACTCATCATAGCTATACCAAATACACAAAGTTATTCCATTATATAATCTTTTCTCTCAACTCCCTCTCTCTTCTCCCTCAATTCTCTCTCCTTTTCCTTCTCTCTTCTTCCTCGACAGCAGAGAAGTCACCGCCAGCCGTCTTCTCTGGCGGAGCTCTACATAGCCCAACTAAACAGCCTCATCCTTCTCTCTATGCTACACATCACCGCCCTCTGTTGTATATCCCCTTCACTGTGAATTACCTTTAAACGCCGTCACCACACATCGTCAGATTCATATCTGAAATCATGAAGTTGCGATCAATACATTACCAGCGGCGAAAACAATGGAGGAGTAAGATCGGAGGCTTCATTGGATCTGGATCTAATAGAGATACCGGAATCCACTTCTTCTCCTTCTTTGTATCTCATATCTGAGTGTATTCATCTGACCTGAGACTTATTTCTCCACCACTATTTTTCACGCCGGAAAAAGAAGTGCGCCTCTTTCTTCTCCACTGCCTTTCACGTTAGAAATTATTGTATAAATATAGTATATTTTATATTTTCCTTAGAGATCTAAAGTGTATTTTGGATTTTCGCTGGAGATTCGACGAGGTTTGATTGTATTCTCTATTTTTAAATACAGTGTAATTTGTATTCTCGTCCGATATTTGATTGTATTCTTTATTTTTTTAATGTGAATAAAGTGATATTTTATACTTCGCTAGAGATCCGACTAGGTTTGATTGTATTCTTCCTTTTCAAATATAGTATATTTTTATTTTTGTTGGAGATTGACTGTATTCTTTATTTCGTCATTTTTTTAGTATAAATACATTCAAATACAGTCGAATATGTTCAACCTTGCCACATTAAATAAGGTTGAATACAATTGAACAATGTATAAATACACTCAAATACACCAAAAAAAAAAAAAATAACAAAAAAAAAAATACAGCCGAACAATGTAGTCAAATACACTCAAATACAGTGAATTGTTCAAAACTAGCTATGAAACGTAAATACATAAAATGTAGCTACGGATTGTTGAAAGCTCCTTAAAATAGTCATTTCAGAAAGTTACCCAAGTTTTTATTGCCACAGAAATGTCATGGCCCCACGAAGCTTTTGCTCCTTAAGCTTTTAGGATTATATATTTCAAAAGTCTTTTTTTTTTTTAAATTTTATATCAAATCAAACTAAATCATCTAAATTAAAACGGAGTGAGTACTACAAATTATTTTATACCGCAGATGATACCATTTCAAGATAAGGAAAAACAGGGCAGTTATATTTTAGTAAGAAACTAGTTGACCGCAGTGATGGAGGTTGAGTCCATCTGAAAAAGCAAAATGTTGCTCAATAGGCCCAATAAAGGCTCGTAGACATAGCGAGACCCAGAAACAAGTAGCCCATTTTTTCCTAAATGGACTCAACAATTCAGTAGTTAGAGCTTCGTAACTCGTTACACTACTTTTCATCTTAGACCAACTCCCTTACCTCGATTCCATATATTATCTTGTTAAAATATCCCAATGAAATAAAAATAAAAACTACGTGTATACTCTGGATATTTTGTCGTGAATGCTAGTTAAAACAGTTGCTATTCCCAACCTCTAATTAATAACTTGTTATTTATTATATGGAACAACTTTTTATTCCTAATAGCTTCGTTCATAAACGAATACAACAACAATAAATCAAGTGTAATCTTATAGGTTTTTATAGGTTGGATCTAACTTGTTGGTTCATGAGTGCTAAAATTGGAGCACTAAGGGTCCATCTAGTACGAAGGAACGATCCCAAATGGAATCATGATCTGGATTTTCTTGTTTCATTCGCATATTTGATATGATTGGCTCTATCACAATCACGATTAAAGAGAGTGATTATATATTTTATCAAAGGCGTCATTCATTGCCTCTTACTGTATGGAATCAGCGGCCAATATAGTGTTGCGGAATGATAAACATACTAGCCTTTTGATACTTGAAAGAGCTGTTGGGAAAATCGGGTAATTTTCCCACTACGACAACACAACTAGTGAAATGAACTAGTTCAAAAACAAATGAACTAGACAGAACACTAATACAAATACCCGACAAATAATATTGAATATTATACTACAACAGAAAAGAAATAAAGTGGAATAATAAAAGAGACAAAGAAAGAACACACCCGAAAATTTGTTAACGGAGTTCGGCCAATTTAGCCTAGTCTCCGAGCACCGCTCAAACAGCCCGCTTTTTATTAATGTGGGAGAAGAGAGTTTGTTGGGATACTAACATTGAAGGAGGTGGAGTTAATTTATAATCTCCAAACCTCCTTCCCAAAACAAAACCCACCGATGTGGGATGAAAATAAGCCAAAAAAGTCAACAAATCTCCACCTTGGCTTAATTTCAAGTCCCACCAATACAAATCTTCTCAAACAAACATAAAAAACAATTTCGTGGTGCTTCAAATTTGCGCCTCCGGGCGCCAAACTTCAAATGTGCAAGACATTAACCAAGTCCAAACAGTGTTCGAACTTGGCCCTTGGAACCACCTTGGTCAGCATATCTGCAGGATTCTCCGTAGTGTGAATCTTCTGGAGAAGTATCTCCTCTTCTTCGAGAATCTCCCGTACAAAATGATAGCGAACGTCAATGTGCTTCGTCCGTGCATGAAAGACTTGATTCTTTGCTAAATGAATAGCACTCTGACTGTCAGAATATACCTCAAGTTGTTTCTGACCAACTCCCAAGTCTTTAAGCAACCCATAAAGCCAAATTGCTTCCTTCACAGCCTCTGTAATTGCCATATACTCTGCCTCTGTTGTAGACAAAGCCACTGTTGACTGCAAGGTAGACTTCCAACTAACTGGCGCTTTTGCTAAAGTGAACAAATAGCCAGTTGTAGAACGTCGCTTATCCAAATCACCTGCATAATCAGAATCACAATATCCAACTATGCATTGACCAAGTGATTCATCCCGCTCGAATGCCAATCCAATATCTACGGTATTTTGAAGATACCGTAGTATCCATTTCACAGCTTGCCAATGACCCTTGCCCGGATCATGCATGTACCTGCTAACAACACTAACAGCCTGTGAAATGTCTGGTCTCGTA
>MCJB01006624.1:0-19137 GCA_002018475.1 Nicotiana obtusifolia
ATTGTATATGTTGTCTATATTGTATATATATACATATATATATATTGCTTTATATGTTGTATATATTGTATATATTGTATATATATAATATGTATATATTGTATATATTGTATATATTGCTTTATATGTTGTATATATTGTATATATGTATATATATATAGTTTATTGTTTATAAATATATATATATTGCAATTAGACATATATAAATATATTGCCTATATAAGTCTTATATATATTGTATATATATATGTTGTATATATTGTATATATATACATATATATACATATAAACTATATATATGTATTAGACATATATATATATATATTGCTTTATATAAGTGTTGTATATAATGTATATATATAGTTTATTGTTTATATATTTCTATATATATATATATAATACATGTAGACTATATATATATATATATATTTGTATATATATATATATATATATATATATATATATAATATGTATATATAATCTATATGTATTATATATGTATATGTATATATGATCTATATGTATTATATATATATAAGTCTAATATAAGCCTTGTATATATTGTATATATTGTATATATTGTATATGTTTATAATTATATTATGTATATATATATATATATCTATTACAATTAGACATATATAAATATATTGCCTATATAAGTCTTGTATATATTGGACATTCTTTAAATTTTTTTTTTTTCAATTTTTACTGTTGGGCCCGCCAGGCCCGCTGGCCCGTTGGGCCCGGCCCAGGCCCACCTTGCGGTCCCGGGCCTAACGGTCCCGGGCCTGGCGGGCTTTATGGTCTGCTCCGGCCCGTCACGGGCCTAAGCCCACAAAAGGTCCAGGACCACTAGGACCGGCCCGTTAGGCCCGCCAGGCCCGCGATCCTGGGCCGGTCCCGGTTCAGGCCCACCGTGGGCCACAGCCTTACTACACTATCAACATATCGAAGTTAAATAAAACAATGGAGAGAAGCTTCACGGACTTCTTTGCTAAGGCACTTCCTAAGAGTAGGAATTTCAAGTCCTTTTTGCAATAGCAAAGAAAGGTACAGAAATTTTTTTCTAGGACTTGAAAATAGGTCAGCCTTTTTAACCTTTTTTTTATTTCTTAATTACTGAGGTTACATGAAAAATTAACTAACAAATCATATGTATTTCATGACAAAAAACATGAATAATGAATCATAAGAAAGAGTATAACTTAATAGTGAGATAACAATACTTTAGACAAATTATTTCAAAACTAATTCCTAACCAAATTCAGAAGGGTTAGGCCTTGGATTAAGGTTATAAACACCAGTTCAATTCTGTGAAGTTGATTCTCAATTGTTGCTCATTGTGTGCTATTAGCTCCAACTCTCAGATTTGTTCCATTTTGTCTACGTTCTGCCCACAAGCGTCACCTCGACATGGACCTGGGAAAAAATTACCTGAATTCGGATCATTCATTAAACTATGCTAATTTAAGTGGTTGGACGATAATTGAGGTAAGAATACATATCACTTAATTATGACTAAGTGAGGAATTTTATTCGAAAATACATGTCATTGATTTGGCGCATAAATTGGGTCCAAATAAGTATTTTCCAGCCTCCATAACTTAGAATATTTCATCCCTATCTCAAAATGGGCCAGTAGGTATTACTGCTGTATGACACAGTCACAAGTAATAATGAGGAATTTTCATAAAGCAATAAGCTCAATTACAATATGTAAGTATTAGTTTTAGTAATTATCATTCGTATTTACTAGCTTGTATCACTTATATTCATATGCGCAACGAATATAATATGTATCAATTGTATTTATTCGTGCAACGAATACAACCAAGGCTAAAGACAAGGGTGTATACAAAGGATGCAACTTGTATCGATTGTATTCAACGAATACAACAAAGGCAAAATGCAAAAATAAAAAATAAAATAAAATAGAATGCTCCCTTAGGAGCCAAACTCAAGACCTCCGCTTAATAAGCGGGTGCTCTAACTAACTGGGCTACGAGAGCTTGATGCTCTCTTGTTTCAGTTCAAAACAATTGATCTCTTATTTCAGTAATATATGTGGATTTGCTGTAATATTTAAATATAGTTACAAATGGTATAATTTTTTGAAAGTATAGCTATGAATGGTAAATATAATGTATATATTTATTGTGTGAAGTGGACATAATACCGACCGAACCGTAAACTTCGGTTCATTCGATTTTCGTTTTATTTATTCGGTTGGTTTGCGGTTTATGTTTTCTATAATTTCGGTGTTCAGTTCGGTGCTCGTTTTGTAACTTCGATTTTTAGTGAAATCGAAAAATCGAAGTTTTCTAATATGTGTCCTAGCTTCTGGACTCCTCTTAAGTTGTCTAGCCAAATTTTTTCACATATTTATATTATAAAATTTGAAGCCCAAACCCAAATAATGTCCCACATTCTAAAAATTAACCCTTTTTGTTAGTCAATGCATCTTTCATCTTCGTTTGCTTGCCCGTCCCCGATGTTGCTGTCTACGAGATAGTTATATTGTAAGTAATATTTGTCAAATAAATTAACATTTCCTACATCAACTAAATGATTTGGCTAATCATATTATAAGTATCGCGTTTTCGAGTTTTAGTTGCAATAAAACATAAAATTAGTCATATTTTTTAGTAGAAAAAGTCTGATTTAAAAGCTCGATACGACAAAAACAAACCGACCGAATTAGCAAAAGCCAAAGAAACCGAGCTAATTTTGATTCGGTTATTGATACACCAAATAGAAAATCGAAAATCAAATAAATCAAATCGAACTTCATGTAAACTGAACCGAAACGGCCAACGCCTACCCATAACTGTCACGTAATTTTCTGAAAAAAAAACTTTAGCCCAACTCTACAAATCTCAATGTGGGCTGCTAGACTATATGATCAATAATGAATTCAAATGTGGTCTGGTCTCATAACAAACTTGAAAATATATTCGAACAAAAATATAAAGAGAAGGCATTGAAGAACTTTCACCATTTTTCCTATTATCTGGCTTGCGCTAAATTTTTTGGAATGTAAGCTCCATTAACACGAAATAAGTTCACATTTTTTACTTTAGTGCCTTCTTTCTCTTCTTTTTCTTTGTTGACAAATAATTTAAATATTATGAAAGGTTGCGGCTGAGTTTCCTGCACAGTATAGCCCAGGAAATCAGAATCCACAGTAACCCAGATGATCCATTTTGAGCCCATTTCCAATCCTTCTTCTTCATTTATTCCCTTTTTTACCCGAAAAGGGAGCTTATTGAATATCATATATTGTTTGATTTTATTTACTTTCATTTCATATTCTTGAATTCTAGAGAACATACGAAAAGAGGTTTTTAGCAATATTGTCTTTGGTTGTCTTACAGCTCTTTGTGAACAAGTTTAAGCAATTCTTTTAAGTGTAAGGTTTTTGTATAGGTAAAATGGATTATTGATGATAATGTTTAAGGCCGTCTACATCAGACCTCTTGAGATGCGATCCTTTCTCGAATTCTGCATGAACACGAGATGCCTTGTGCACCACTTGCCTTTTTATGATGATGCTTAAGGCCAAGTCTTTCCTAGAAAAGACATCACCCTTGAAGATGCTATCCATTTATCGTGACTTGGTTCAATTTATTGTAGAGCATGGCGGACTTCGAAATCAAATATACAATGAAAGTAAATATGCTGGTAACAGAACCTCAATTTTTTTTATTCTATGTCGATTTTTAAAATATGAAAAGTTCTTTAAAATTTATGATGATAAAATTTAAACGTGCAACATATTCCTAGAACTATAGTACTGCTTGGCCCGATCTAAGTTCATATGTCCCACGTTTAATTGCAGATAGAGCTATCCCACACATTTTATATGAAAATATTGGCCCGTAGCATACGTTATTTATAGGATATCAGCACATTGGACCAAGCCTAAGGTATACAACCAGTTATAAGTGTTAAACAAGTATATATAGGTTTAATTACCCTCATTATTTGACGAGATACAATCACAACAGCATTAAGCACGAAAATTTGAAGTAATGTCAACTGTTTCGTGCATTATTTTTATGGATATCCATGCAAAGTAAGATCAAGACCATCCATAATCACGATTTCCGTCATTTATTAGTATCTTTAAGTGGAGAAAAGTACGAGAAATAGATAAGTAACGAAATACTTCACAAACTGAAAAATGAAATATGATCGTGACTAAAGACAGATTTAAAATTTAAAATCGATAGGTACATAATATAATTGCACTAATTCTTTGTGACAATGAGTGTGTAACACCATTGCGCTCTCCACTATTTGGTAAATTTGGAGGTTTGACACTTCAACTTACACTATTATTAAACCTTGTGAAGCTTTAAATATAATAGGTGTTTGATCTCAAAAACGTCACTTCGGTATTTTGTTACGTCGTGGCTGATGATTTCCCTCTCTTCTTCGAATGCTCGTCTTTTCCACTTTTTTTTTTTTGGGGGGGTCATTTATTTTCCTCTCCAGCCACATTTGTTTGCTGATCTTTTGCTTCTTTCGATGTATAATAAACCACCACGTAAAGCAACTATTGATACATGGGATTAAGGGTACAATCTTTATGTGGGATGATCGAGAACCAATGAAGAAAATTAGGCTTTCATGTTTAAGAAAATTGTAGAACGTTTCTTTTAGAACCAATAATATTTAATCCACAATTAAGTACTGCCAAATTACGCATAGAATAATTTTATTATACTGTGTGTATTACTTTTAAACAATAGACAAGAAAGAGATGAGAGATGCGTTCTTATTATTGTTCAACATTCGTTGTACAGAATTTTATCCCAAAACTCAATATCAAATGTCAATAAAGAACAAGTAAATTGTCTTATAGGGCGGTTAGATTCATTCAACCAAGAGGCAAGAATCCACTTATTTATTAATTATGATCAGTACTAACATTATGACTTTAATTGATATAATAATTGGGTTATTTGGCTTTTGACTATTTGTTTCTTGCTGCTAAACAAAGTTACGACAAATCAAATGTCGTAAATGTCGGAGAACATTTGGATGTTCTTTGAACCTATTTCTTATAAGTGCAGGCATCACCTTTTTTTTTTTACGGGTTGTTCAGACCAACTTACTCACTTTTAATATTTTACGGGTTAGTGCTATTTTTGACTAGTACAAGTATTCAATAACTTTATGTCTTTATCTACTAATTAAATTAATTCTAACAAGTTCATAGAATTACTAGGCCACTGTTAGAAATCTTTCTGTAAATAATTAGTTTTTTTTTTAAGTTTTACAAATTTAATTTTGTAAATAATTCAAAAACTCCAACAACTAAAACTATTACGGAGTATATATGTTATAGTTATAGTCTTATAGCATAGTTGAGGATGAGGGAGGAGGTCATTTGTCTTAATACCTTCCTAATACATGTTTGCTTTCTTTTTACCAAAAGAGAAGAGGAAAAACAAGAAGAAGAGAAAATTAAAAAAAAATTGTCTTCGTATCTAAAAAAGAAAAGAAAACTCAACATCTCAACAAAAGTGTCTCTACCAGATCAATCTTCTAAATCACGGAATTAAATATGTCCAGATAAGAATTTGTCGTTTGCAACCATTTTTTTTATAATTCGACCAGCTAGTCAATTTCAATAATAACTTGGTTGTCCAAAATCACAAGAAACACCCCATTACCTCAACCAAAAGAGTGAGTCAAGAACGAAAGTGCTAGGAAAAAAACCATAAGTTAGGAGAAAGAACCTAATTCCAAGACGACAAAATGACAAACAGAGATAGAGTTGAAAAACGGTGCGGAAAATTGCTCCCCCGCAAGAAGAAATACTTCCTTTATTATTTGAGAACCGAATATTTTTTAAATATGAGGTTCTTTATATTGTTAATTATATAATAAATGCTATTATAGTATTTTTATATAACTAGTGTAATAACGGACAAACTTAAAGAATCATATACAATTACGATCTCATATATCATATTATTTTAATAAGTTTTAGTTGCTATTTTATTTTTTTAATACAGTATGCAGAAATATAACAAAATTTATATAATTAAAGGATACACATCATATGGTAATTAAATAAAATATTTATTTTTATTAAATTATCAAGTACTTAGTACTAAATATTTACTACTATGTCTTTTATTAACTTATCAATTGGCTTAATATTTTGTCACTATTTTTCTATAATATAACATAGATATACTTTTTTTTTTATCTGAAAAACATTTTATTTTTTTTACTTTTTAAAATTCTTTAATTGTTTGAATTTAGCAATATATTTTTTGAGTGTTATTTACTTACCTCTTATTTTTATTAATTAATTTAAATTATAAATATTCTAATGTTATCTTTATCCCTCTTTTTTTATACATTCTTTTTCATTGTAATATTTGATTAGTTTTCTCATTTTATATTCTATTTGTAATTAAAATCATGTAATGTCATTTTTTGGTTAAATTATAATATTGAATTCATCAAAAATATAAAAAGATAAGCCTTTTAATTTTTTTAAAAATATACTAATATTTTAAATAATTTCTATTTTGTGTTATATAATATTCTTATCTTATATATAAATATCTTAATGTTATTTTTTTATTATTATTTTTCAATATGGAATTGTGAGTTATATTCTTCTATTTAATAACTATAACTTCCTATATGAAAAAATTAATTAATATATACATTTTATGTTATCGCTTAAAATTCTTTCTTTCTTTAATATTCTTCCTTTATGAATCTTTGTTTATTATAATTTCAATTATGAGTATATGTACTAATTTTCTCATCATAATTCTACTTATCAGTCTTATATTTTTATATTTTTATGTTGTTCTTTGCTTATTCTAATTGTATTATCCGTTGCTTAGTATTACCAAATTATGACAAAAAGTTTTTAGTATCTTACCACATTAATAAAATAAAATGGATATAGGTTTGTATTAATTTAACTTGACTTTATCTTGTATGAATATTTCTCATAATTCTCTCGTGGTTCAAATTTATCAATAATATTTTTGAGTATTATTTATTTACTTATTTTAAATTTAAAGTATGGATAAAATTATATTATCTCTATTTTTGTCTTTATACAATAGTTTTTGTTGTATAGTATTTTAACTTTTTTTTTAATTTAGGTTTACTATAATATGAATATTGTTATATTATTTTCAAAATGCGTGGTGTTGAATTAGTTCAAAGTTTAAACAGAGAGGTTCCTTATGTCATAAATCTACTAATAACTATAATTATTATTATTTTAGTATCACTTTCAATAAGCAATTAAATTAAGTTCTCCTTTATTTTCGTATTTAGTATGAAAGTTGACATTTCATTTTTTATTAAAATTACTACATAAAAATTTAAATTATTTCTTTGTACTTTATTTGTATCTTAGAATATTTCAATTGTCTATATTTTTGTGTTTTTGTTTTATCTATTATAATATTTTCAATTATGCAGTCTTATCTATGTAGCATAACCATATGAATTATTTCAAAAACTTTCTCATCTCAAAAAATAAGTCCTATCCCTTTATATATCTCAACACTGAAATTTTATATTTATATATTTTTTTCTCCCTTTTTTTTTTGGTTTCTTGTCCATGTTATTAAGTTACCCATAATTTAGAATGGTTGATATCTTCACTACTCTCATTATAATAATGACTTTGGTTTTCCTTTTTCTTGTAAAAAAACTTTGCAACTACTCTTATTCTTGTGTTCTTTTATTCTATAGCTCAGATTAATGTTTAAACTTATCAATAATATTTTTGAATACTATTTATTTATTATCTTTATTTTATTTTTTACATTACTCAAAGTATAAATTTTCTCACACTATCTCCACCCCCTCTTTCTATATTGTTTTTCTTACTATAAAATTTGATATAATTATTTTATCTAGTATTTAATTTATTAAAAAACAATAAAATAGAAGCTCATATGCTCATACTTTATACTTTACCAAAATCTCGAGGTATTTTTTTGTCTTTGGAGTTTTCTTTTTCAATTCATAAATTTGGATAAGTTTTTGTTTGATTTTGTTTAACAAAATAAATAGATAGAAGAATATAAACTATTATTATTATTAGTATTATTATTATTATTTATTATTATTATAAAAATTATTATTACACTTAACAAAAAAATACATAAATCTAAACATATAGCGTAACACATATGTCGTTATTTCAAGCGTTATGTTCTCTTTTATTTCAATATAGAATATTGAGTTTTAATTTTATTTTAAATTTTTATTATTTACTTTTATGTGTGTAATTAATTTTATAACTCTCTTTATTTTAGATCTTAGAAATTAGAGGCAAAATTTAAAAGTAATATCCTTTTATCTTTCAAAGAAAAGAATTCTCAATTTAAATATTCTTATCTCTCTCTCTATATATTTTTAATACATTATTTAGATTACTTAAACTATTTAATGCTTTAGATAACTTCATTCAATTACGTTTATTAATTATACTTTAGATAACTTCATTCAGTTACTTCCTATTAATCATGTTTCCTTTTCAAAGTCTTAATTATTAGTTTTGTCCTAAAATTGTCAAGTGACTTTTTATTAGCTAACCATTTAGTTTCATCACATTTTAAATTATATATATATATATATATATATATATATATATATGATTTGACCTACTATTCAATATAAATATATTTATTATTATTTTTAAATCAGTACTTTCCATCTTCCTTTATTCTTCTTCTAATATAATCAATCTTCCTTTCAATATATGTGTTATTTGTGGAAGAGCAATTTACTCTCTTAGTTACTATATTTCAAACACATAAACAGTTCTATATATCAAATGCACTATGTGGAAGAGCAATTTACTCTTTTATTTTTTTTAACAGTTCATATAGCTTTATTTATTTCGTCTTCCTTTTTGTTAAAGTAATTCTTATAGCTTTTTATATCTATGAATGTTTTGATGGATTTGTCTTCTCTTTTTTTTTTTTTTTGGTTGCCATAATTATAGTATTTTATATGACATCTGCATCTTTATGGGAAATTGATACAATTTTAATTATCTTAATAAATTCATACTTTTCTTTTTTTCATATTTTTCTGGACAAAGAAAACTACTTAGCCGGAGATAAAGTAATTTAAGATCCATAACAAAAATGAATTAAAGATTGTCATATAAGAGTCAAAACTATATTCTTAAAAAAACTAAGATTTTCATTAAATTTGATTCCATATAATTTCTATTTTCCTATTTGAAAATCTCCCCCTAAACTCACTTTAAGAATGCCAAGTGCTTTTTAATAGCTTACCACTTGACTTAATCACAATGCCAATTATATATAACAACTTTATTCTTTTAATATATATATATATAGATATTTTTAAACATGTAATTTATTCATCAAGGTGGTTAATCTCGAATCAATTCTCGAGGCGATATATCCGTCCAATGAGACTCTGATCTCTCCAAACTTAATCTAATCTTATTAATGTAAATAAACTAAATTCTAAGTATAAACTATACAATAGGGGTTGCTTGGTTTACCCCATTATAAAATGATTATAGTATAAAACTCTACACTAATAATACAATATTCTATGTGAACCTACTTATGAATAAAGTTTCGTTGACAAGCAAATTTCTCGGAAAATTAATTTTCTGTTTGTCATAAAAGTAAAAGTAATCACTATAAAATTTATTTCATCATTTTGTTGGTTTATTAGCTCAATAAAGCTAATACTCACATAAAATGATGTATAAATTTATGTTTTATCTAATTCGAATGTGAAATAAAAATAAATGTATTAGTATTGTATTACATGAATAAGAGTAAAAATAAAAAATTATGTTAAAAAATTGAACTTATTGCATTATAATTTCTATATCATATTCTTTGGATAATGTTTTTTGTATGATTTTTGTTAAATAAATAATTTACTGATTAAAATTCTCACAAAAACTAATGCGTGGGTCATACGGCACCTAAATGTACTTTTTATGTTATTCTCATACTCTTAATCCGTCATATATTTGAAGAAAGAAAGCAAAGAGTATCAACTTACTTAACAATAAATATGGAGATGGGGTCAGAAAAGAACAAAAGAGGAGGACTTTTTCCCCAATTTGGCACAAGCAGCCAAACGCTGTTCCTAATTGTTGACCTAACGCACAAAAGTCCAAAATTCGATGTGGGACCAACCACTGCCTCATTTTTCAACTTCTTTAAAAATATCCCAATAAAGTTGGAATATGTGAGAAGACAACCCCCAAGAAATTACTATATGTATACAGGAAACAAACAAATTTGGGAAAAAAGGCTTCTGTTTTCTTTTCCCTTTTCCCTTTTTCTTTTTCCACTTTTAAATTAAAATATTTATGGCCATTTGGGGATGAGTGTGGCACATGCTTCAGCCACATTCACTAACGACAATGGATGCGCCAAAAATATAATCACTAATTCCCTTATTTCTACGTCTTTTTCTTCGTTATCTGACTTTTGTCAAAGTAGATGCTCTAACCAATACCCATTACCCACCACTACTAATTTAATATTTTGATTGAATAAATAATTTTACGAATTTAGCCGATGTAGCTTTTTAAGTTTTGAAATACATATATTTAATTCTGTTGATTTTCCTATTTTTTCACGCTACTATATCTGACAAGTTTCAATAAAAATTATTTTAAAAAAATATTTTGTTTGCGAAAATAGATTTTGCGTTTGAAAACAAAACAATGACAAAATCAGTAATACTTTTTCTCATGACAAATAAAAACCGAACACTTGCAAAAATTAAAGCATAAATGAAATATAAAAAAAAGAATAAAACAAAATTCCAACAAGAGGCGTGCAATTAAGTTAATTTATTCTCAATAGTTTGTCCCGACCTAAATCTTTCCTCAGACTTATTTCAAATTCTTTTATTTGCTTTTATTTATTAAAAAGAAATAAATTTCATTACAAGATAAAATAAAACTGCAACCAAATGGTTCTTGGAATTAACAGGACTTTCTCTGTCGTGGAAACAAATGGTGATTGAGAAAGAAATAAAAGACAAAGCAATAAAGGATGCAGAGTGTTTGCTGAATAAAGTACGCACTTCTTTTTCTTTGTTTGTTTCCTTCGTCTAACTTTCTTTCTCCGCTCATGTGTTTCTATTGTTCTGTTTATCTTTTGGTCTTCTATTTGTTTTTTTTAATTTGCTCCTATTTACCAAAAAAGTATGCAATTCCTTCAATCCTATTTATGTCACAAGCTTATTAAGTTTTAGGTCAAGTACTTCCTTTCTTGACTATGTTTTTAATTTAAAAGTATTATTAACTACAACAAACATTAACTCTTTTAATGTTAGTACATTAAAAAAGAGTTAATATGTTATCATCAAAAAGTTTACTGTCTGCTGTTAAAAATTTATTACTCCATCATTTAACCAGAGATCTTGATTTGCGCTCTAAGGATATAAATTGTCTTGATAAGCAGTATTTCACATTTCCGTACAAATTTAAATTAATCAAGCTAATAATTAAATATTTTTAATTAAACGAAAAAATAAGTTTATGTTTGAGAATTGAGACGGAGATTTAAATCAACCAGGACCCATTTCTTTGGATGAAAATGGTCCCACTTGATCACTATCCCAGGAAAAATCTAATCAATCATCGCAAAGCCAAACTCTACTCTTCTTTTGTGTGACGCGTGGCAGCTTGGCCCCTCTTATAAGGAGGGTCCCACCTAAAAGATTACCGGTACCCACCCTCCTCGTATCGTATCGTCGACTACTCATTGGGCTAAGGAGGACGGACACGTGTCGGCGATTGCGAGATATAATGAACAAACTAAATGCATCCATACGCGCAGCAGGACAAAATACAAAGCTCCCCCATCACGCGCTTTAGCACAAAACACGTGTCGCTTTCAAGAAGGGCGTATATGTAGTTTTATCGAGATAGCAAGGGTACGTTGGTCAATGCGTTCACTGACTAAAAAGAAAACATCATATTTGTAGCTACGTGCCTTGGCGCTGACCGCACGCAGGGAAAACCAAACTATGTTCGTCGTGGAGTGCCATGTTTGTAATGTTTTTTGTTTGATGCTTGCTTGTCTACTTCTCGCAAGTACGCCCCCTACGTACACACCTTTATTAGCGTACTTCCAATTTTCCCCCCTTTTCATTTCTTGCTCAAATTTTTATATGTATTAAGAAATCTATTAAGTATTTATAAATTTATTATCATAAATTTAATTATTATTGTATAGTAACTTGAAGTCATGTTAAAATTCATAAACAATATATATTAGATTCACTTTTGCGTACACACTATATATATACAAAAATGTATTTGAATATTATGTTTACACTCACCAAATGAATATAAATTTTTTTTTTTACAGATAAAAATATTCTTACCCAACTATAATTAATTAAGTAATAAACCTAGCACTTCATTTATGACTTTTATAATTAAATTTGATAATCAATAAATGCGAATAATTTTTTCTTTTTGAGCAACGAGTATTTTTCATAAGTATTGTTAATAAGTGTTTTTCATTACTTACCCACACAAGATTCTAAGCTAGTAAGTTTATCGTCATTTTATCGCACATGCATATGTAAGTTTATGATCATCTCAAAACACTATCAAAAGTCCAAGTCCATCATGCTCCTACTTGTATTTTAAATAGCGTTTAAGTTATATACACTATTCAAATAATTTTTTATATTATAAAAAAAAATATTCTCCTTCGTATCAAAACACACCTTAAATATCAAAAGCAATAAGAAATGCGGGAATAATAGACGCGTAAGGGGCACATAAACACATACATGTTTTAGGTGATCTTTGCGCTGACATCAACATGATTCAATGATATACTTCGGTGAAAGTGATAGTTAGGAAATTAATGTCCAGACTAATTCTTTTTTTTTCTTTTCTCCTTCCGTATTGGTATTTACTGTAATTCATTGATTCAAGAAGCAAAAGAAAACAAAACAAAAGAAGGGTTAACTAACTTATTATGCATGTGAAAAAAGATTTGATCAATCTGATGTTATTTATATCTTGGTAGATATGCGAAACTTTATATTATTTATAGTAGTTATAATTAATTAAACAAGCAAAACAATGTAAAAGGTCTGAGCATGCAATTTCAGTGTACATATTGACGCGGGGGTTGCAATTTCTCCATTCAAATGTCTAAAGCATTTTTCTAGCAATTTAAATCTCTAGTTCTTCAAATCTTGCAATCGCTAGAAATATTTATAATATAGTACTTTATTTATAGTTAGTTTATTTATATATTTTACAGTTTTACACGGAAAATGCAAATACTGGAATTGTTGAACTCTATGTTTCAGTAGTTTCCAAGGATTTAATTAACGCGCTAGTGTTGAAACTTGAAAGTAATTGGACACCAAAAATGTGAAATAGAGAACTTTTGGTGGAACTGTTAAACACTTTAATCCACTCTTACATGACAATTTCGTATTATGTCCATCTACAATTTTCTTTAGCGACTCTAATTATCTAATCCACTAACTATTCTACTAATAAAGATGGTTTAAGCATTAATTTTTTTTATAAAATTAGGCAGAACCGTAATTCTCCTTGACTTGCCTGTGATTGGTATTCTCGTAAACTAAAATATTATGCTTCCTGATTTATTCACTTCACTCTTTAATCTTTCATTCTATCCAATGACTAATAAGTTTAGTAAATCTACCCCACCAACTCTTAAGGAATTTTAACTTGCTATAGTAATTTTTTAAAAACTTTTTTAAGTTATCAAGTTAGGCTTACTATAAACATACGTATTACTATAAATTACCTCAAGCTGGCTATGTTTAAAATACATTATCAATGTATATTATTGAATTAATAAGAGGTAAAATAGTTAATTAAAAGTTAAAAAAAATTATACATTTTAAGTGATGATTACGGTAGTCGGCGTGGTGTGTATTAAGTATTAACCAATGGAAAGTAAGAGCAAATATTGTGGCGTGGGAACAAAATGGAGTGGTTTGTGTACTGTACCAGACTTTTAGGGGCTAAATAAAGTCAAACATCCATTAAGTTTAATTAACTTTTCATTAAATTCAAAAAAGCTACTTTGTATTAACATTATAAAAATACAGATGATAATGAGAGTGTATGCCACTATAATTTGTATCCACAGTACAAAGTAGAGATGATTTATATTAGCAAAGAAAAAAAGAAAAGGAAGAAATAATAATGGGTCCTAATTTAACCATATAATGGGTCCTATTAAACAGTTTACATTTCATTTCAGCCGCCTGTTTTGTCGTTTCTCTCGCCTCCGTCCACATCGCCGTCTGTTTGCGGTTAACTCCACGCCTCCTCTCTCCACTTTATTCTTTTGCCTTGTCATATATGATATCATCATATATTTATACTCAATCCTTTCAATCATAATAATGGAGTATTATTTTCAAAAGAACTTAACACTTTTTATGACTACAAATTTCTTTCATATATATTTGAAATACTTCTAATAAAATTTTTGTAATTAATAGTAATACTATTATATAGTTTTCAATTATGTAATTTAAAATTGAATCTGAATTTGAGACCGTCTCACCCTTGTGTTGCATTCTCATAAACTGAAATTTATTCTTTCAAAGATGAAAAATTCAACATACTTGACGTGTTTTCCCAATTACTAATTCACGATCTAATAGGTATAAAATGCAAACTTCATTCTCGATTTAATGAGAATTTTTGTGAAAGCTTTTTATTTGGTTCTCGTGGATGAAAATTTAATTTTTCATAATGTATACTTGCTTTTACCCTAATTCTTCTGATAATGATCGATTCAATCTCAGATATATTTTGTTTGTACTTTATCCCTTTAACAAATTTAGAATGAGCATAACAATTCTATTGCTTTGATGAAGAAAAGAACCTATAGTTAATTTGTCGAGAAATTTTCAGACGAAAACAGTAGGAGTAATATTTTTCTAGTAGTAAATAAGGAATGCTAGTATATAATGATATTTAACACTAAGTAGTATGAGTTGACACACTTTAATACACATCAATAAGGTCAATCTGAGTGGTAGAATTAAAACATAACCTCACACATTAATAGAATTAAACATATATGCCACATGTTAATAAGGTTGAAAGTATGGCCTCATTGTCTTAGGTAGCCTTTGATCGAGTTTTTAAATGTTCTAGTGATTTATTTTGTTTTTAATTTATTTATTTTCAAAAATAGCCTTAACACCTCTACCTCGAAGGGCCATTTGATTGGAAATAAATTATCTCGGAATTAGTTATTCTATTCTTTTATAGGCTAAAAAATACTATAACTCCGCGATAACTAATTTTAAAATTAATTATATCATAATTTTATTCTAATTAAATATAAATAAATTTATCTTAAATATAATTTAAAAATTAATTATCTCTTATACCGGGTACTAAAATTGTTAACGACGCTGGCTCCCTCTCTCATCCCACTTTTCTTCTGTTTCTTCACTGTTCTCGTCGTCTTTTTATTTCCTCTCTCTATTCCCCTTTTGGTCTTCACCCAACCCCTCCAACCCCACTCCTCTCTCTCTCTCTCTGCGTATATGTGCGCTTTCCACGCCTTAAGTTTTAATTCTGGGGCTAATATTTTCTCTCTCTCTCTCTCTATACTCTTTGCCTTCCTAGTTGCTGTGTTTTCTGGGAAGACTGTTGTTATTTCAGAAGTGTCTGTTCAGGTTTTAGTTAACACAAAACGAGGAATCAAAACTCCCTTCACTTACATACAAACATCTAATCTAGTCAAACACCCCCCTCCCCCAAACACACCCCAACTTCGTTCTTTGGATCATTGCTCTCTATTGAGTCATTATGAACTATTATACACTTATATTTCTGAAGATCAGTGCACCCTGTTAAGTTTCTTGTACAAAGTTTGAGTCTTTAGCAATAGTCATGGCAGGCAGTAACGAGATCAACGCTAACGAATCTAAGGTACTTTTCTTTTTTGAACTTCTTTGGTTTCTTCTTCATCTTTGAGTTGAGCCTTTTCCCTTTGTGAAGTTTTATTTAGCTTAGCTGGTAATGATTCTGTTAATTGCCAGTTTTTCTTATTAGATGATCATTTTATGTCTGAAAGTAGCTATCTTTTGTGGTTTGACCTTTTTGTGTCTAAGAAAATTTGAATCTTCTTTTTTGAGGAAAAAAGGATGAAACTTTATGATTGATTTTTGTGGATGAGCTTTGATTAGGTGGATGGTCTGTCATTCTTATGTTTCTTTGGCCTGTCTTTTACAAAATCACCTTTTGCTTTCCCATTTGCTCTTTTGGAGTTTGATTCTTTCTTTTTTTTCCATTTGCGACTTTCTCTTTCTGGCTATGCATAAAAATTTTGCCAGATATTTCCTTTATTTGTTGTGATTATTTGTGGATTGTCACAAGATGCATATTGCTATGATCAATTTGCTTTTAGCACCTCAGAAAGGGGAGTAGATAATTGGTTCTACTATTTGTAGATGTTATTTTTGTAATGACGAGGCCTTATTATGTCCATTTTGGCAGAGAGTGGTTCCACTTAATACATGGATTCTTATATCCAATTTCAAGCTGGCTTACAACATGCTTCGTCGGTCTGATGGCACGTTTAATCGTGATTTGGCTGAGTTCTTGGAAAGGAAAGTCGCTGCAAACTCGATTCCAGTTGACGGAGTTTACTCTTTTGATGTCCTTGATCGTGCTACAAGCCTGCTTAACCGTGTCTATAGACCGGCCCCAAAAAATGAGGCCGATTGGGGTAAAGTAGAGCTTGAGAAACCTTTGAGCACCACAGAAATTATACCTGTCATTATTTTCTTCCATGGTGGAAGTTTTACTCATTCTTCAGCCAATAGTGCTATTTATGATACATTTTGCCGTCGCCTTGTTAGCATTTGCAAGGCTGTTGTTGTTTCTGTGAATTATCGACGATCGCCTGAGCATCGCTATCCTTGTGCTTACGATGACGGATGGGCTGCTCTTCAATGGGTGCAATCGAGGCCATGGCTTCAGAGTGGAAAGGATTTGAAAGTTCATGTTTACTTGGCCGGTGATAGTTCTGGTGGTAATATTGCTCATCATGTTGCTGTGAGGGCTGCTGAAGCCGATATTAAGGTATTGGGTAATATTCTACTTCATCCCATGTTTGGTGGCCAAAAGAGGACCGAATCTGAGAAGAGATTGGATGGTAAATACTTTGTAACAGTTCAAGACAGGGATTGGTACTGGAGAGCTTATCTACCAGAAGGGGAAGATAGGGATCATCCTGCTTGTAATATATTTGGCCCGAGGGGTAGAAGCCTCGAAGGACTTAACTTTACAAAGAGTTTAGTCGTCGTAGCTGGTTTGGATGTTGTTCAGGATTGGCAATTGAATTATGTTGAAGGTTTGCAAAAATCAGGGCATGAGGTGAATCTCCTGTATCTAAAAGAGGCAACAATAGGTTTCTACTTCTTGCCCAATAACGATCATTTCCGCTGCCTAATGGAGGAGATAACAAGCTTCATCCATCCTAACCATTCATAGAAATACTTAACTTACATCTCACTCGGGTTTTTTTTCCCCCTCCTCTGTAGTGAATATAACGGTGTGTAGTTATATGATTTTGTTTAGAATTACTTCTAATTATTACTTGTCAACTTAATCACATTTACACCTTCCGGTGGCCGTTGTGGTTGTCATTCTGCATTTGAAGACTACTGTTATTTCTTCTTGTTAAGTTGGTGAAGGTGTTTTCTGATGGAGTGTCGGCCTTGAGAAATGTAACTTTTGGAAGTTCTCCAGCAATGGAAGGTGGATGTAGTATTGATAGGGGAGTTATTTTTGGTGCTCTATCAGTTGTTTCAAGCATCTGGCTATTACCACTAAAATGAACTAATTTCAGAACATGGATTGGAAAGTTCATCATGTTGTGGTCTTATTTGTAATGTTATAGTTGTGGTTTAGAATATATATATATATATATATATATATATATATATAAGATTTGTTTGTTAAATTTTCTCCCAGCCATTGAACCTCTTTTCATTGTTTCATGTCTCGCTTCCCTTTAAAATCAACTCAAGGTACTTTTTATGCTAAGAGTGTATTGAATTCGTTGGAATTTGAAAAAAGGAGTAAGTAATGTTACTGCAATTAATTAAACTACGTCGATAGTATAATAAATGTTCATAAAGTACAGGGTTAATTTATTTTTCTACAAAGGTCGATAGTATAATAAAAATTTATAATGTAAAGGGTCATTTGGTTTTCTAAAGAGAATCTCAGTGTACAACATTTGCAGCATAAAAAGTTTACGTTATTAATATGTTCTCTCAAAACTAATATGCTGTTTGATATATAATGTAGAACTTTGCATAAACTAGTTTAGCGTTTGGCTTTTTGGTGTTAACTCTGCATTACTAACTAATGTAGGATAACGCATATTATTTTATACGGAATATAACAAGTACATGTAACTGTGATCCGTTTGTTAGAATCGAGAGATCTTTCAGTTAAAACTTCTACGAACAATCATCGTATTTTGATAGTTTTCCCGCTTATCGCATCTACACTAACCACATCACCCAATATCTAGTGCCAAATTGTCGCCCCTTTCCTCATTTCGGCATACGAACCATAGTTAGAGAATACTGTATGGGTCGTTTGGTTAAGAAATAAGTTATTCCGGGATTAATTATGCCGGACTTAGTTATTTTGTGATTAATATCTCACTCTCGTAGAGATAAAAATAATACTACAATTCCGGGATAACAAAATTCGGGATTTGTTATATCATGATTTTATCCCAATCAAATATGGAATAAACTTATTTTAAATTTAATTATGAGATTAAGTATTCCTCGTATCAAATGAGCCCGATAAGTTGACAAAGGAGGCCTGGATGGGAGAAGCTTCCTATGTATGCCATTACTATTAAATATGAAGTGGTTATCCTGCAGCTTATAGAGGGCAACTAGTGACTAACTTGGTTTGCCCTTTGGTACCCAAAAATGTAAGGAAAAAAGTCATCTGCTAAAATTAGATGTCATAACAGTGCCCTATTGTAACATTATTTGCAATTTTTGTAATAAGAATTTTGTTTTGGGGGGGGGGGGGGGGGGGGGGGCCCAAAA
>MCJB01006624.1:22743-58578 GCA_002018475.1 Nicotiana obtusifolia
ATCAGCACGAGACTCTACCGTCTCAAGAAGCTCTTTGAGAAGACTAAGGTATAATTTTTCTCCTCTTTTAATTATGACTAATATTATGAAAAGAAAGTTCGTTGCCCTTGAAATCTCGGGCAAGAACTATGTGACATGGGTGTTGGATGCTGAAATCCATTTAAATGTAATGGGTCTTGGAGACACCATTAAAGATAGAAATAAAGCATCTACCCAAGATTGTGCTAAGGCCTTGATTTTCTTGCGCCATCACCTTGATGAAGGGTCAAAAATAGAATATCTCACAGTCAAAGATCCACTTGTTTTGTGGAAAGGCTTAAAGGAATGATATGACAACTTAAAGTCACTCTTCCACAAGCATGATATGATTGGGCTCATCTGAGGCTCCAAGACTTTAAGTCTGTTTCTGAATATAATTCTGCGATGTTCAGAATTTCTTTTAAATTGAAACTTTGTGGAGATAGCATCACTGACTATGATATGCTTGAAAAAACGTTCACAACGTTTCATGCCTCCAATATGGTCTTGCAACAGCAGTACCGAGAGTAAGGTTTCAAGAAGTACTCTGAGTTGATTTCTCTTCTCCTTGTGGTTAATGAATAAACATCATGTAATTACATTTCTTTACATGAGTAGTAGTCATTAATATCAATTAGTACTATATATTTTATGGAATAGTGTTAGTTCGTTTTAATTAAATATAGTTCTAGTATTCTATAACAGATTTGTCCGCACTTATAACATTTGGGTTCCAGGTTTGACAGCCTATAATATTTGTGTTCAAGCAAATTATTTTTCTAAAACATACTTGCTGGTAAAATTATTTGACACTGTTTTGTTGTTTTCTTAAACGTCAATTTTTAAAGCAAATGAATAGAAATGACTTGTGCCATGTTTATAGCTTGCGTCATTCAATCACGTAATTAGCTATTTTTCTCTGCATATATGTTTAATTCTCAATATATATTCCTTAATTATTTCAACCAACTTATAACTTCTATACTTCTGAGTATTTATACTGGTTGGAGAGTTTGACTTAGTATTTGTAGTCATAATCTGAGTTTGCTCGAAATTGCATTAAAGGTCATTATTGAATAATTAGTTTAAATTTATTTTTTTCTTTTTCTCTGAAAATACTAATATTTATTCATATACTTCTTTTTGTATGTCAAATGGGAAGCAAATATGGATAGCTCTAAAATCAAACTTGGACCAAAGTTCAATTGTAAAAATATTTGCTTAATTAATTCATGTACAACACATACAATATTCAAAGAGAAGAAATATTTCTCTCTTTAAGTATGTGTAAGGCAGATGTTACTACAATTTCTGGTAGTAGTAATCTAATTGAAGGTTCTGGAAAAACTACTATAACTCTACCTAAGGGAACAATACTTATCATAGAGAATGCAATGTTACCTTCCAAGTCCAAGAGGAACTTGTTGAGTTTTAAAGATATCCGCCAAAATGGATTTCATATTGAGACAATAGATGAGAATAATATCGAATATCTCATCATTACCAAGAATGTCTCTGGCTAGAAAATCGTTATTGAGAAGTTCCCATCTTTATCTTGTGGCCTGTATTGGATAAGAATTAGTGCAATTGAGGCACATTCTATCGTAAATCAAAAGGTTATTGATTCCAATACTTTTGTACTTTGGCATGATCGATTGGGACATCTTGGATCAGTTATGATGAGACGAATTATAGAAAACTCAAATGGGCATCTATTAAAGAATTTAAAAATTCTTTTAAATAATGAATTTTGTTGCACTTTTTGTTATCAACGCAAGTTAATTATTAGACAATCACCAACAAAGGTTAGGATTCAGTCCCTGCGTTTTTGGAACGTATACAAGGGGATATTTGTGGACCTATTCACCCACCTAGTGGCTCCTTTAGATATTTTATGGTCTTAATAGATGGATCTTCTAGATGGTCTCATGTGTGCCTATAGTCATCTCGCAACCTGGCGTTTGCAAAATTAATGACACAAATTACGAGCACAATTTCCCGATAATCTAATTAAATCTATATTGATAATGCTGCTGAGTTTTCATCCCAAGCATTTAATGATTATTGCTTATAAATTAGGATAAAAGTGAAACATCCTATAGCTCATGTTCACACTCAAAATGGCCTTGCAGAATCTTTGATTGAACGTCTGCAATTGATAGCAAGACCGTAACTCATGAAAACGAGATTATCCACTTTTATTTGGTGTCATGCCATTTTGCATGCTGCAGCGCTAGTTTGCCTTAGACCGATAAATTATTATAAATATTCCTTGTTGCAATTAGTTTTGGGTCATGAACCTAATATATCCCATTTAAGAATTTTTGGGTGCGCAGTATATGTGCCTGTAGCACAGCCATATCGCCCCAAGATGGGTCCCCAAAGAATATTGTCGATTCAATGAGGCATTCTTCCCAAAATTAAGGGGAGAAATTGGTGAAATCAAATGAGAAATTTTGTGAAAAAATCAATAATTGTCTCATCTTGATCCACGCGCCTCTATTTGTGAAAAAGAGATGCAAAAGATTATCCATTTGCAATAAATAGCAAATCAAATGCCAGATGCATTTACGGAAATGAAAAGGATAACAAAATCACATATCCCTGCAGAGAATGTTCCAATCCGTATTGATGATCCTGTTTGACAATCTTCTAGTGTCATAGCTAATGAGTCAAAAATACACTTAAAGCGTGGCAGACCATTGGGCTCTAAAGATCGAAATCCTAAAAAAAAGAAAAATAAATGATCAAGATGACACTACGAATGAGTCTCATAAAGAAACCAATGATTTAACCAATCCTGAGATTCATGAGGAAATCAATGAGCCTGAGACTCAAGAAAATAAGGAACTATCAATAAACCCAATCGATATTGAGACATTGAATCGATTGAATATAATGGTAGATTATGTCTTTGCATACAATGTTGCATCTAGCATTATGCAAGATAATGAGGATATTGAACCTCAATCTGTTGGAGAATGTCGACAAAGACAAGATTAACCAAAATGGCAAGAAGTAATCCAATTTGAGTTGGATTCACTTGTGAAATGTGAAGTTTTTGGGTTTGTAGTCCAAACACCTAATGGTGTTAAACCTGTTGGCTACCTTTATGTATAGTCTTTTTTTCATGGTTCTCACGATTTTACTTTCTAAATTCAACTCAAATTATCTAAATTAACTATTCCTTTTTGTCACATTTGATTGATCCACACACTAAGAAAGCAAGTTCTTTTGTGCCTCATCTTTTTCAACTAAGAAATCCCCGAGACAAATGTCACAAGGTTCAAAACATGATGGATAATAGGCTCACCCTTTACCCTTTTCACTTAAGGGAAGAATTCAATACCATATGACGTGTTTTCAGCTCATACATCATGAGTTGCTCTCTCACCACTATATCAAAATAATATAGATTTTTTTTGTGTCACAATATTATATGAATTTTGTAAAAGATGTTTCAGGGTCTTTTTAATATATTTTGGTTTTAGGCCACCAGTTCAGTTGAGCCGCCCCTCATTGACGATCAACAATTATTTACAGACTACTGCCCTACCATGAGCGTACTATTCAATCAACTTCATTCACATTTGGTAACTGAATGACACACTCACTTCCTTTAATGTTCTTGTCATTGTTGCCTTATTTTAAGTGAGACTCTATAAATTTGATTGAGCAATTCAGTGGTAGACAAGTGTCTCTAGTAAGAGACTAGTAAAGCCTTGATTTAGGTCCCCCAAAACTTTGAATAATGAAATTTATAATTTTATTTCAAATTAGACAATATTAATGTTTGTAGAAAAAATAAAAAAGTACAAAGAAATTTGTAAAAAAGAAAGAAAGGTGTCTACTCTTTAACAGTAAAAATATTTTTAAAATTTTAAATTAAACTACTTAAATCTTCATAGTAGTAAATATATTTTTTACAACACTATCAAAGGTAACATATTGCAGATACATGTCTAATATCTGATTCATTTAAATTATCCTTTCTAATATAAATAATAATATTACTATGTGAAGTTAAAGATTTTATGTCATTTAAGAATATATAACAACAAGTGTTAAACAAATGTCAAGAATAATTTTTTTGCATATATGTGTGTATACGTACTAATAAAAAAGGTACAAAGCCTCTTATTAAAATTTGACTTTAGACCACTAATTTTATGAAGCTGCCCTTATCTTAAGGAATAGGCACTGAGAGCCACTCAGAACAGATGCACAACATATTTTAGTACTCTTAAGTTCCACCATCTTGTCCACTTTTGATTTGAATCTGTAATTAAGAGAAGAGTTGATAATGTGAACTAATTCATATTTGTGGAGAAATGTGTCAACATATTCTGATTGTAAAAGACTTGGATACTTGAACATAATATGTACAGAAAATGTAATGCAGGAATTTTTTTAATTTTGTGGTATTTAAAATGTATTTTACACCGTATAAAAATAGTATATAAATATTCACATATCTTAATAAGTGAAATATTTAATATCACCAACCAAATATTGTATTGATTATGTGACGATTATCTTTTCTAACACGACTAACCAATATTTGATCTTATATATGAATTATATTTTATTAATTGTTGAATACAACCAATCAAACAGACTCATTGGTGTCACAATCCCACAATCCCTTGCCATTAAATCCACTTATCCACTATTGAGCTAGCAACGGACAAATTTTGGAAAATCTGAATAAGAAAAAAAAAATAGCATCCTGAAATAACAAGAATAGTAAATTATTTGAAGAATTACTTTAAATAATCGTTCACCCCACTGTTTAAATAAAAAATAATTAACGGATATAAATATATGTATATAATCAGTGAAATTATATATATATATATATATATATATAACAGTTAGAAAAAGTAAACAATGAATCTAGACGGTTTTTTGGGTAAAAAACCCCAAATTATTGTCGAGAAGTCTTATGATGATTTTCCTTAAAATTCTTGATAACTTTGTAGATGGTATGAAATAAAAGCAATTTAGTAAAACATGAACAAGAAATAGAGATAGAGATAAGGAAGAAATTTTATTTCTTCTTCAATTGTGTATTCTTTCCATCTGTTATAATGCCTTTATATAGGCATGAAAAATGAAGAAATATGTCATTGAATATGTCATTAAGCATTTGAGAGGAAGATCATGGAGGAAGAAAGACATCCATCATAATTTGATTTTTCTTATAACACTCCCCTTTGGATGTCCATAGATAATGTGCCTCGTTAAAACCTTATTGAAAAAAAAAAAATTCTAGTGAAGGAAAAAGAGTACACATGTTTAGAAATACGCTTTTTGGTTGCCTCATTAAAAATCTTACAAGGAAAACTTAGTGGGGCAAAAACTTGTAAGGAAAAAAGAGCACACCGCGTATTAACTCCCCTTGATGAGAGCATCAATTCACATCTTTGAACCTTTGTATCCCAATCTTGTACACTAGTTTCTTGAAGGTTGACGTCGGTAGAGATTTGGTGAACAAATCAGTCATATTATCACTTGAAAGGATCTGTTGCATATTGATATCATCATTCTTTTGAAGATCATGTGTAAAAAATAACTTTGGTGAAATGTTCTTTATCCTATCTCCTTTTATGAATCATTCCTTCAATTAGGCTATGCATGCCGCATTGTCTTCATACAAAATTGTGGGTAGTTTGTCACACTTCAAACCACATTTGTCTCGAATAAGGTGTATTATAGACCTCAACCATACACATTCTCGACTTGCTTCATGAATAGCAATTATCTCAGCATGATTAGATAAAGTAACCACGATTGACTGCTTAGTCGATCGCCAAGATACTGTAGTGCCTCCACATGTAAACACATAGCATATTTGAGATTGAGCCTTGTGTGGGTCAGATAAATACCCAGCATCGACATAACCAACAAGATCGGGACTGCAATCATTGCCATAAAATAAGCTCATATTGGTAGTCCCTTTTAGATACCCCAATATGTGTTTAATTCCATTCCAATGTCTTCTTGTAGGAGCAGAGCTATCTCTTGCTAAAACATTAACTGAAAAAGTTATGTTAGGCCTTGTAGTGTTAGCAAGATACATTAGTGCACCAGTTGCACTAAGATATGGTATTTCATGACCAAAAAATTCTTCATTCTTTTCTTGAGGTTGTAACGGGTCCTTATTCATATCAAGTGATCGAACAAGCATCAGAGTACTTAATGGATGTTCTCCATCCATGTAAAGCCATTTCAATACCTTTTCTATGTAGGCAAATTGATGAACAAAAGTCCCGTTTGCCAAATGTTCAATTTGCAAATCAAGACTAATTTTGTCTTTCCGAGACCTTTCATCTCGAATTCCTTCTTTAAATAATCAAGTGCCTTTTGGAGTTCTGTAGGAGTTCCAATCAGGTTTATGTCATCAACATATGCAGCAACAAACTCCGATGTTGTTTTCTTTATAAAAACACACGGACAAATGACATTATTTATATAACCTTCCTTTAATAAATACTCATTAAGGTGATTATACCACATTTATTCTTCCTCATTGCTTTAGACCATACAAAGATTTTTGCAATTTGATTGAAAATATTTTCCGGGACTTTGATTTTAGAGCTATCCCTCAGGAATTTTCATGTATATCTCATTATCAAGTGAGCTGTAAAGGTGGGCTGTAACCACATCCATTAAATACATGTCAAGCTTTTCAAGGACAGTAAAACTAATGAGATAACGAAACGTTACAGCATCCATAACAGGAGAATTATTGTCTTCATAATTGACACCAGGCCTTTGTGAAAATTCTTGTGCAACAAGGCGTGCCTTATATTTTTATACCTCATTTTTCTCATTGCTTTTACGTACAAAGTCCCATTTATAAAAAAGGGCAGCCCGGTGCACTAAGCTCCCGCTATGCACGGGATCCGGGGAAGGGCCGGACCACAAGGGTCTATTGTATGCGACCTTACCTTGCATTTCTGCAAGAGCCTGTTTCCACGGCTTGAACTGGACTATTACTATACATAAATGAAGAAAAATAAAATTGATGAGAAGGTAAATATATTATTTAATTTAATGAGAAAAAAATTATCCAATTAACTCACCTAATTTTATGTCTACCAAATGTTAAAAATTATTAAAATTTGAAATCTTTTATTAATAATTATATAACTATAAATTATGGGTATATATTATATAATAATATAGTAGTGCCTCTTATTTTGGGGTCTTAATTATTTGGGGGCCTAAGGCAAGGGCTTCACTTGCCTTACCCTAGAGTCGCCCTTGGCTGGTTGAACAATACGTTCATGGTGGGGCAGTAGTCTGTAAATAATTGTTGATCGTCAATGAGGGCCGGCTCAACAGAACCGGTGACCTAAAACCAAAATATATTAAAAAGACCCTGAAACGTCTTTTACAAAAGCCATATAATATTGAGACACAAAAAAATCTACATTATTTTATTATAGTGATGAGAGTGCAACTCATGATGTATGAGTTAGACGCACGTCATATGGTATTGAACTCTTCCCCTAAGTGAACAGGGTAAAGGATGAGCTCATTATCCATCATGTTTTGAACCTTGCGACATTTGTCTCGTGGATTTCTTAGTTAAAAAAGATGAGGCACAAAAGAATTTGCTTTCTGATTTGTGGATCAATCAAATGTGACAAAAAGGAATAGTTAATTTAGAAAATTTGAGATAAACTTAGAAAGTAAAATCGTGAGAATCATAAAAAAAAGACTATACATAAAGGAAGAAAAATAAAATTGATGAGAAGGTAAATATATTATTTAATTTAGTGAGAAAAATTTATCCAATTAACTCACTCAGTCTTATGTCTACAAATGTTTAAAAATTATTAAAATTTGAAATCTTTATTAATAATTATATATATATATATATATATATATATATATATAAATTATGGGTATATATTATATAATAATATAGTATTGCTTCTTATTTTTAGGGCCTTAAAATTTGGGGGCTAAGGCAAGGGCATCACTAGCCTTACCTAGAGCCGCCCTTGCTTAAGGTTGCTTAGTTAGTTTGCTTTTGGTTCGAGAAGAAATCACCATAAGCTTAAATATGATTTTATTGCAATGATTAAATCTATCAAATGTATTTTTGGCAAGCGCAATATTTAGTTTCTCTTGAGGTCAAGTCCTCAGTTTTTTCCCATCAATTCCTAATTAAATATTATCATAAATAGCTTGCATTCGATTAAATCAGAAAGATACCTTGTTCTTCATGTGTTATAATTCCAAATGAAAGGCTTTTTCAAGAATGATAATTCGAAATCTCAGGATATTTGACCTTTTTAATTCCATTTTAAAATTAACAAATTACTTAGATGAACTGCAATAGAAGGAAGATTGACAAATCCTCAAATAATGGCTCCAGTTTAAGTTCTTTATTCTTCATCCCAGTTTGGTTACAGTAGAATAAAAATTGCTAATGTGTCCATCTTTGCATTACAGCACTATACAAATGATTGAAACTATTTTAATTAATCACTATGCAGTTACACAATAACTTACTGGCAGATGAAGTGCAGACCTACGGTGGTAGGCAAGTTCCCTCGAACTCGCCCCCAAATCGATAAACTTAGGGATGAGTTTAAACAGCTTGTTCCTCTGAAAGGGTCTTTCAAGATTGGAGGCACGTTTTTATTGATTTCACGGATGAAGAAGATTTTAAGAGATTTTATGGCAGGTGCTCAATGCCAATATGTGGAATGCTAACGAGAGTCAGGAGATGGACGCGTGATTGCAAGGCGAACATGGAATCCACCTTGACGCTGGTAGGTCAGGTCACACTATCAGACCTCCCATGGCATTACCACGATTGGCCAGCATTAGAGAGTATTTTAGACCCAATTGGAACTCTGATTGCCTTGTACAAAGCTACGCCTTACTCGCACTAGACCGACAACGGCCAAAGCTCGAATAGAAACTGACTTGAATCAACCTAGGCTCAACGAGGTTGACCTTCCTTCAACCAGTAGAGTACGAGCAAGTTCCAGACTTTTGCTTCTTTTGCAAAATTCAAGGACACTCAGACAATGAGTGTAGGATGCAACTGCCTAAGGATACTTTACAAGGTCCGTCTAAGGATGGAAAGCTGAAGGAAGTTGTGCAGCATGATAATAAAAAGAAAGAAGAACGGGTGGAAGTTACAAACTCTAAAAGGACTTCTTCTGGTAACAATAAGAAGAATAAGGAAAAAGAAAGTGACAGTACACATACTCTAAAGATCCAAGGAACTCGACATAATGAGTAACTTCATTAAAACTTAGCAATGATTTCAGTCCCATGGAGGTCATTGACTCAGAGAATCAAGTGATAAGTGAAGACACGCCAATGCAAGGAGATAAGGAAACAGAGGAAGCCTCATTGATGGTAATGCAAAACCATGCGAATGGGACTATTGAACCTGTAGATGTCCCTGCTCCATTGATAATTAGTGGAAATACCGATGGTTTGGCCAGGAAGAAACATAAGAAAGGAAAGAAGAATAAGAACGGGGAGTTAAAGACTTCCATTAAAAAGTCAAAAAAATAGAGGAAGAAGAGAACTCAGGCGTCTGAACAGATGGAAGAACAACTGCAAGCAACAGGGTAGGAATTGGTTACTATACCTGAGGATCAAACTAGGAAGTTGACTTCCAAGAAATGGCAGAAGTTCCAGTCCAAGGCCACCTTGCAAGAACTGCTTGAATTTGACGTGCCGGAGCATAATGGTGGAGGTATAGCTTTCCCAGTATTGAATCTGGAGTGTAGGAAATCTCCTGGGATGTACTCAAAGTTGGGATCTATTGTGCCAAATGATGATATGGTGCAAAACACAACGTTGACACAAGTTAATGAAAGAAGAAACATAAATAATCTAAATGAAGATATGCTCCAACTACAGGATGTAGAAAGTGGAGGTCAGGTCAAATGATGAATATGTAAGAAGACCTCATAGATTATTAAATTTCGAGGATGTAGACTCTTCACAGGGTGGACAGGATAGGATAAATTTTTTTAACAATCTTTCTCCGAGAGGGTCGCAAGGGGCTGGTGGAGCAATTCCTACACGGCCTGCACCTAAGGCCCTAAAGACAAATAAGAAAAAGGCAAATACTTTAACCCTGATGTTTCCCATGATTAGTTCATTATCATGGAATATTAGGGGCATGAAAGCCCAAAAAGCTTCTGGGAGACTAAAAACTCTCATACTTAAACATCATCTTATATTTGTTGCATTATAAGAACCCATGACAAGGTCTTCAAAGATAAGACGTTATCAGACACAACTTGGGGTCCAACATATTTTTTTTTAACTGCAACAACAAAATATGACTTTTTTGGACAGATGACCGCGTAGTGAATATTGTGGAAGATACTGAACAACAGGTAATGTGCCAGATTTGACACCACATGAGTTCTACACTATTGTATTTGACAGTAGTGTATGCAAAGTGCAAGGCTCACTTACGACTGCAGTTATGGGCAGAGTTGAGAGATATAGCAAGCAGAATTCAAGGTGCAACGGGAGTGGTTGGTGACTTCATGTGATCACCGATTGTACAGAGAAGAAATGTGGCTGACCTTATAGATTAGAAAAAATAGTTAATTTTCTATCTTGTATTGATGATTGTGGCCTTCAAGAGGCAGGTTTTTATGGTTCTATGTACACATGGAGTGACAATAGAGGACTTCCTAATACTATATGGAAGAGGCTAGATAGGTTGCTGTTTAATATGAAATGGTCCGATGAATTCTTAGAAACTTCAGTGGAACATCTGGCTAGAGTTTGTTCGGATCATGCACATCTACTACTCGACATGAGAAAAATAACCACTACCTATCCAAAATATTTCAAATTTCTAGACTTCTGAACTAAACACGAAGAGTTTCTTTCAGTAGTTCAAGAGGAGTGGCAGGAACCCGTACATGGAAATGCTTTATGGTTTTTACATCCAAAATTAAAGAGGATCAGTAAAAGATTGAGTTCTTTGTCGAGAGAAGCATTTGGTGATATATATGAAGAACCAAAAAAGCTTGAAAAGAAGATAAAAAGACTTGGAAAAGTTACTGTTGATACTACATCTGCGCATAGGTCAGAATTGAATGAAGCAAAGGCTAAATATGTGCAGTTTCTAAAAATACAAGATGAGGTGTTTAGACAAAAAGCAAAAGCGCAATGGCTTGAGGAAGGAGATAGAAACACCGCATACTTTCATAGTGTCATAAAAGGAAGAAGGAGAAGATTAGCAAAACAAAAGATAGAAGATGAAAATGGACAATGGAAAGAAGGGGAGAGCGAAATTGCACAAGCTGCTATAAATCATTTCTAATTTTTTTTTAATCATGGTGCTGTTCAAATGACTTCTCTGCATTAGAGTGTATCAATCCAAGAGTGACAAATGAAGAAAATGAGATGTTAACTGCCTTGTCCACCTTGGAGGAAATCAGAGAAAATATATTTTCAATTGATCCGACTAATGCCCCAGGTCCAGATGGGCTAAATGCTCTATTTTTTCAGAAATGTTGGACGATTATTGCTGATGATTTACACAATGCAGTTTTGGCCTTCTTCGAATGTGCCACCATTCCTAAATTCATCTCTCGTACTTGTCTGGTTATACTGCCAAAGGTAGAGTTTCCACAGAAATTGTTAGAGCTCAGATTAATCAGTTTGTGCAATGTGTCAAGTCAGATAATATCCAAGGTACTGAATTCTAGGTTGGCTCAAATACTGCCCAAGATCATCTCAGGAAACCAGTCAGGCTTTATCAAGGGGAGACCGATTTCAGAAAACATAATGCTAGCCCAGGAAATCATAAATAAAATCCCAAAATCAAAGAAATGGAGCAATGTAGTTGTGAAATTAGATATGGTCAAAGCATATGATAGAGTAGCTTGGCCGTATATTTATTAGGTGATGAGGAAGTTTGGCTTCTCAGAGCAATGGGTAGATTTGATTCGAAGGCATATCTCATGTAACTGGTACTCTATCATTGTGAATGGTTAGCGACATGTTTTTTTTCAAATCAGAGAATGGGCTACGACAAGGAGATCCCATCTCACCTTCATTATTTGTTATATGTGGTGAATTCCTGTCTATTATACTGAACAACTTACACAACAATGGAGACTTCACTGGTTTCTCTATGTCTAGAATGGGACCTCAAATCAATCACCTTGCATTTACAGATGATCTTATTTTTTTGTAGTGGAAGGAAGAGAACAATCAAGCTAGTGATGAATACCTTGACCGCCTATGAAGCTGCATCTGGTCAATTAGTAAACAAGACTAAGAGTTGTTTCTAACTGACACCTGGTACTTCAAACAGTGAAACACGATTGCACGATGGACTGAAATGCAACAACAGAGATTTCCAATCAAATATTTAAATTGCCCTTCGTTTGTTGGAAGACAATGGATTGTATATTACTCATAGCGTAACTAGCAGGATAAGAGGCTGGCACTATAAGTTATTGTCTCCAGGGGATAAAGCTATTTTGATCAGACATATTCGTCTCGCCCTCCTTGTGCACCTAATGTCAACCTTACAACCTCCTAAGAGTGTTCTGATTCAAATAGAGAAACTACTAGCAATTTTTTTTGGAGTTCTACAGATGGCACAGGTAGACACCACTGGATCTCATGGTCTAATTCATGTTTTCTATATGCGGAAGGGGTGCGAACTTCAGGAGTTCACAAGATATATATAAATCATTCTCATCTAAGATATGGTGGAATCTAAAAACGGGCAACTCTTTGTTGGGGGACTTTGTGCTAGCCAAATACTGCAGAAGGTACCACCCTATATCCAAAAAATCTAGCACGAGGGCATCACATAGTTCGAAATAGATGTGCAAGATCAAACATAAATTAGAGGAGCACATGATATGGTTAGTGGGAAATGGAAAAGTATCGTTTAGTATGATAATTGGACTTCAGTAGGACCATTTTGCAAGTATTTGGGAGATGAAGCTAGACCCAAAGACATAAAGTTGAGGAATGTCTTCATAAATGGTGAATGGAATGAGGACAACCCTGGATTGATTTGGCCAGAATCCTTAAAGAATGACGTGCAAAATATGGATTTGGTCCTATGCTCTGGCAAGCCAGACAAACCAACATGGGTACCGGATAGCATATATACCTTCACGACGTCATCAACATGGAACATATTTAGATAGAGAATGGGACCTTCTACTACGAATATTAGGATTTGGCATAAGTCAGTCCCTTTTAAAATGGTCTTTCTCACATGTAGAGCAATTCATGATGGACTACCTACGGAAGAGAGAGTATCCAGGATGGGTATCTCTTTGGTGGCAAGATGTTACTGTTGCAGATCACCAGCCCCTGAAACGACTGAGCATTTATTTTGCGCAGGAACTTTTGCAAAAACGATATGGTCAAATTTTATGCTCCATTTGGTATTTCTTTATGGGATACTCACTTGTTACAACTACTACATTCCTGGTGGAACCTCAGAGTTATGAATATAGTAGCTTCTTTTATGGCCAATGTATTGCTACAAATAATTATGTGAGAGTTGTAGAGGTCAAGGTGTGCCAACAAATACGGATCTGAGCTCCCATCTACCCAAAGATCTATGGCTATGATCTCTTTCAATCTATCATGTTTAGTCCAACAGAAATTTGCATAATTACTGTTACGCGACGCCTTCCTGAGATGCTTTGGAAGGGTAGCGTAAGGCTAGGCAATCGATGTCAGTACGATTGCCGTCCGCCAACTGAGGTCCCCTCCGCACGCTAGACTAGATTGTCAGTGCCGTGCGGGAAAACCAATTCGTAGGCAACAAGAGAATGAGAGCAGCGGAAGCTTTGGTTGGATTTTTGATGATGATTGTATTGATGATGAAAAAGCTATTACAAAGCTAATGCGGTGTCGAGGGGGCGAAGACACCAGTACAAAGAATTGAATGCTTGCTGAAAATGTTTGAATGCTGATACCCCCCTAATAATGCTTAAAAAATAAAAACCCAAATTACATGAGTAGACCTAAGGCGAGCTCTAGGAGCACAATGAATATAAAACAGTAAACCTATTCTATATTTACAATGAAAGGAACTTAGTCTTCTATGATGTAGAAATACTAAGTCCAATGGCAGCAATCTTGTCTTGACGGTCAGGGTCCGCGCGCGCGGCACTATTGATGATGGCCCGCGGCGGGGCGCTGGCACTTGTGCTTGGATCATGATGGATGCGCGCGGCCTTGGCTGTGCGCGCGGCATCTCTTGGCTGTGCGGCATTGTCTGCGCGCGCAGCATGGTTGACACTCGCAAGCCGCTGGGCGCCGGCAAGGAGTGTTGGTGGGGCGACAGAGGCACTTGCGCACTTGTCACTTGGCGCGGCCAAGACCACGGGGCCGTCCGTGGCGCTAGGCTTTGAGAGGCTTAGGACGCCACGGGGCGCGTCCAAGGGGTCATGGGGCGAGGCTGGAAAGCCGCCCATGACATTACATATGGAAACAACATGGGAAAAACTGCAACGCATTGTTGACCAACCTATTACTCAGAGAATGTGCAAAGTGGTGAAGTGGTTCAGACCCCCTCCTTTCTACTATAAGCTTAATAAGTGATGGAAGTTGTGTGAGGGGGCTTGTGAAGCTGGTGGAGTATTAAAGATTGCAATGGAACACTTGTCATGGAGTGCTCAGTGTACTTAGGTCAAGGGACGAGCAATTGGGTAGAAGGACATGCCATGCTCTTGGGACTGCAGCATTGTATATCGAGTGGATTGGATAAAATAATAGTGGAAGCTGATTCAAAGGTGTTAGTTTCTGCTGTCAATGAAGAATCAAGCACACCATGGAGGCTGCTGCAAATAGTGGATAAAATCAAGCAGATTGTAAGTAAAAAAGGAGCGGCAGTAAAGCACTACTGCAGAGAGGCGAATAAAGTCATAAACAAACTAGCATCACTAAGTCATCTTCACAAGCAGGCCATTGTATTTTCGGACTTTACTGGATTGCCGAGACAAATCAGAGGGTTGCACTAGCTGGATAGATGGGAAATCCCGTCCTTCCGAATCAGACAAATGAAAGCTTCAGAGATATATTTTGAACTACCTTAAGGTGGTCTATTAGATAGTAGTCTGTGTAGGAGGTTGGTTCTGTTTTTTTGCACTTTGTATTAACTAGCAACAGAGCTTGTGCACCAAGCTCATAAAGGTTATGAGCCAGATGAATCCCCCTTTTTTCTCCCAAATGTACCAGCATTTTCCACTCGGTGAATAAAAATTTTGGCTAGTTAAAAGAGAAAAGAAACAACGTTGAGAAAGAGGATTGACGAAATTTCAAAAGAAAGAAAAATACATCTATACTTTCTTTTGGGCAATTGTTATGAAGATAACACCAATTACTAATCACAATCCAGGCAACCCTGTACTTTAGTTTAGTAAGCCAGTCAGTGAGTTTTTTCACAAAATGCTTAATACATAGTTTACCGCATACATTGTACCATGTACGTATATAAACTAATTCTAAGTTTGAAGTTTTATTTGTTATACAGGAATAATAGTCTTTGTTTTCCAAATGGACACACTTAAACTGAATGCTGAAATTCAATATATAATCATACTATATTATAAGTGTGAAGCTCTACAGTTAAGGTTGAATTACTAAAATATCCATAAAATACTGAATGACCATCTTGCCATTCATTTAAACATTACTTCTATAATAATTTTGATCATAATATAAACTTATCGTTCAGTAAATGCTAAATATCCATAAAATAAATTAAAATAATTGCCTTGAAATTTTAGTGCTTTGCTTTGAAACTCTTAATGTACTTATTAAGTTATTATGATGCATTTAAAATAAATTAATCATGGTGCAATGAAGTCTTTACGTTTTTCAAAACAAGCCTTTTAAAATTTACGTAAATGTAACAAGCATTTCAAAACTTTTAATATTCTTGGCTTATAAACTATTTCAGAATCATTTTGATAAAGATATGGAAATTTTCACAACTTGAAAGTACTTCGGTATAGGTATTTCATTTGTTCTGTTTTATTGTCTTGATTGAACAAACTGGAGAATTTGTGGGAGTTAACATTTTTTTTTTTTTTCTCACCCGGTATTCGGTACTCACATTGAAGCCCGACTATTTTCGGATTCGCGCTGCATAGGGTCCATTCGAGGGGAAGCTATCCTTATCAAGGATTTTTCTATACCCAGGGCTTGAGCTCCCTACCAAGCAAAGAATAACATATAAGACAAGTTATTCTCTTTTCTCTGGATTCAATTTTTTTTCCTTATTTTAAACTGTTGGTCGTCTGTTTCTTTTTAGTATATTAATACGATTGGAATAGGGGACTGAGGATTGCTTTGGATGCAGGAAGAGAGGAAAAATTGGGTAGAAGTGTGAGAGAGCTGATATGTATTCATATATTTACTGTTGCAAATATGGTCCTCTTTGCTGCATAGTATATACATCTGGCAGGAGTGGTGTACATGGACACCTTTGGCGTCCGTACACTCACTTTTTCCTCATGTTTTATAATACAGTTTGCTATAAGTTTTTCCACACAAATACCAAATTTATATTCGGAAGAAACGTGTATATGTATCCTTTGGTTAGCTCTGTTTTCTTGAATCTCCACGCCTTTTAAACCTCTAATCACATTGGACTTTGAGAAAATACTAAGCATATATTTATTTAACACTCAATAAGATAGACTCTAAGTAAAAGTCTTTTAATGTCTTAAGCTTTTAGGTTCTACGTGAAGTATTCTTGGCTCTAGGTGAAGTTCAAACTATTTGATCACGTACTCATGGCTTCTATAACTGGTAAGGTTTATGAGTATAAATTTTTTAGATTTTCTTGCATTGAATCTATTATATTTTTAAGTTATGAGTTCATATATAATATTTATTATAATTTTAATACATTTTTATACATAAATTTATGCTCCAAGTCAAGTATTGGATTCAAATGAACCCGATACTGCTTAGTTGCATTCACCTGTGACTAAATATCCACCACAAAAGTATTCATGTAAAGTTGATTGAACATCTATCAAACTATTATTAAACACATTATTTAATATATTTATGTGATTTCTTAAACTATATGGGATACACGCGCAAAGCGCGTACCCATAAACTAGTAACTAAAATATAGTGTGGTAATATTTGTATCAGTTACATAGATTGATTTTGAATATACATATAAAACTTACTGTAGAAAAATAAATTTTGAAAAATAACAATTAAATATACATTTGCGAATTACTTCTTAAACTAGCCTGTATTTTGGGCGGTCTGACAAGAAGAGAGGAGATTGTGTGAGCTGGTCTTCTCGGCTCTCTTTTCATTAGTACAGGCCCTAAAGCTTACATAGTCTCCTGGCAAATGGGCCGTAGGCCCTTTTCTGGTAATTGATTGGAAGAATTGATAAATATTCGAAGAATTAACCCGATTAGCCACCCACTCAATCGCCTTAACTAAAAATAGTCTGCGGAGGTATAATATATATAATATATTTTTAATATGTATATAATCGTATATAATGAATATATAATCTATGTATATGACTAAAAAAAGTAAACAAAGAATATGAATGGCTACTTGTGTAAAGATCCCTTTAGAGTAATAGTAGAAAGCATGTTTACATCAATAGCCATTCAAAAAATAAATAAATAAATAAATATATATATATATATATATATATATATATATATATATATATATATATATTCTTGGTTGCTACAGTACTGGAAGTTACTGTAGCAATGTTACTATAGCAATCCCAGAGCCATTGGGGAAGTAAGGATGTGATTCTTATTTTTAACATACTGTTATGTGGTACTGCCAAATCTAGTTTGAAACCCACATATCTGTTTATTTATGGTTAAGTTTGAGAGTTGTTCTTACTTTATCTTGTTATAGTGCAAAGATGTTAGATCTGATGATAGATCTGCAGATCTACTGATTCTTTTCCATAAAATGGTTAAACATATGCTTGTAATACGAAGAATCTTTGAAGATGGCATTGGGATCCTTTCAGATCTGCACTGTAAGCGTGGTTCCCAGGGATTATGGAGTGATACTTGTAAATATACCTGGTAGGCTTGTAGATGATTGTAAAACCTTTGGGTCGTCCAGAAGTAATTCTTCGTAAAACAAACATAAAAATTAGCCCTTTTGAGTAAAAGAATTAGTATACTAACAGATCTACCCTCTACATCTAACACTAAGCAAAATGGTAAGATAAGATCAGAACAAATCTCTTACAAGATCATATAATTTATAGATCTATGAAGTTTAACGCAAGATCTGACTCTTCCACATACAGTAGAGTTAAGAACTTGAATAACTTCTTTATGAAACCACTTGGTCTCTTGAGCCAAGGATAGAAAGTAATTTTAATTATTGATATGTCGTACTTTCATTCCCTCTCTTCTAGATCTACGAGTTCTTCCTCCTCATCTTCTTCTAATTTTATGCTCAAAGAAGAGATGAGTTTCTCTTATTAGCAGCAATCAATTGACGATTGAAAAAATCCCAAATATCCCCAGTCAACTATTTACAAGTCTAAAAAATGGAGCTTGACAAGTGATTATCACATGTCTACCATTGAGCAGACTATTCCTCTAGAATCAGATCATGAGGAAATCAAACTTCTCAATATCAAATCTATTATGAAATATAGAAAGAAATATAATTATATTCATTTTGAATTAGTACAAATAGCCGCTAAGCCTTTATCCAGAGAATGATTGGACACATCACTCCTACTCTGCCTTAGAGATTCTAGATTTCTAGAATTCAATGATTCGTTTCTAAGAATGGTACAAACCAGTCTTTGCAATGGACCAATTTATTTCGGCTATTTCCCTAACTTCACAGTCTCCTTAAGGATAGAAATATTTTAGATGCCTTGACCCTAAACGTTAAGACATCTAATTATATGACTAAAGATGGCTCTCTTCCAGTAGCAATTATTTATAGAATTCAATATAAGGCAATGAGTTCTGCCTTTAACACTGGAGCTATGAGAACTACTCACAAAAGTGAAATTGTTCTCTTTCAGGCAGATCTGCAAAGGTCTCATCTATCTATTCCTAGACCAATCTCTTGGAATCAGGTATCTCTTCCTGAAAATTGGCTTCTGCAAGATGCCACTCCTGCTCAAAAGCCACAAAACACAACGGTTCTCCAGATCCAACAATTCCCTTCTGGATCTATGCTAGTTTCCTTTTAGAGGTTCCTTAGCCAAATAGTTAGTTCCTCTGTCTCTTCGCAGTCTGAAATTCTACCGATTCATTCTGCTAGACATTCAGTGTCTTCATATCCTACTAGAATCGAGACAATAGATTTCGAATCTAGAGTTCCACAAGCTAGGTATAAGGTAGAAAAACCAGAAACGGTTCCCTCTGCTGACACTACCTACAACCGACCAGATTCTCCTACTTATACGTCACTAGGTGCCGAATTAGGAGATGACAACATCGTTGGTGCCTTGGAGATTAAATTTGAAATTGACAAAAAAGTTCTCCAAAAAGAATTTCATTCTCTTGAAAATCTTTTTGAAAGAACTTTGTTTTTAAACAAGTATAAAGGAAAAGAAAAGAAGAAAATCCAATCAATTTCTGTAACAGTCTAGATTTTAGTAAACAACAAATCAATTTCTTTGAATGGTTTGAAATTTATGCTGACTATAATCAAATAGATTTCCTATTTTCAAATTCAATTAATGTTTCAAAAGTTTGGAAAACCAATACTGGCAAAGAAGTAATTTCCGAACTTCCTCCGTCACAAGGGTTTTCAACAAACTTTGCTAACAGCTCTGTTACAGCCTCACCTTTCAAAAAGAGGGCTGATACTGAGCCGATCATTGACAAAGATATTAAAAATATTTTTGAATAAAATAATTATATGAACAAGTATTTACAAACTCTTGGAGAATATTTAATTTCAAATTCATCTTCTCTGAAGAAGCCAACAGTAGGACCTTCTACCCCTACAACTCCTTCAAGCCATACGATATCCCTAGAACCCATACTAGAAAACTTGTTATGACCATTCTGTGAATTCTCCCAAACTCTCTGAACTTCAACAGAGAATAGCGGAAATAGAGAAATCCTTAACAGTCAAGGAAACTCTAGTCCGACAGACTGAAGAAACATCTTCTTCTAGGTTCATAGGAGCTTTAGGAGAAACCAACTCAGATAACGGATCTGAGAAATTTTCACAAATATCCCTAGAGGACAAACCTCCTCCAGAATTAGCACCTATTAAGTAAGAATTTTCCAACTGGCTAAAGTCTCAAAAACTCTATTACCCTAGAGCTACACATCCAGACGTGGTCTTAGAAGAAAGACCCAATACCATGCAGAATAATTATCATGCTCATAATATCTATGAGTGGAATATCGATGGATGTTCCGAATATAATATTCTTGCCAAATTACAGCAGATGACCATGGTGGCCACTGCTTATAAAACCTCCCACAATTGTTCCGACCAGAGTACTACTCATGTCTTAGTCGCTGGTTTTATAGGCCAACTTAAGGGGTGGTGGGATACCCATTTAAGCGACGAGGAAAAACAATAAATTTTTCAAGCCGTAAAATTGCATGAGTTATAACAACCAATCCTAAAGGATGGTGAAACAATTACTGATTCTATCAACACGTTGATTTACACAATCATTAAAACATTTGTAGGTTGTCTAGGTATTTTTAGAGAAAAATCCTCTGAAATACTTAACAACCTTAAGTGCAAAACTCTTTCAGACTTTAAGTGGTATAAGGCTTCCTTCCTCACCAGAATCTACAAAAGATCAGATGGGAATCTCCCTTATTGGAAAGAGAAATTCCTAGATAGCTTGCCTAAATCCCTTAGAGATTTAGTCAAGGAGGAATTCCAGAGTCAATATTCTAGTGATATTGTTCCCTACGATCAGATCACTTATGGCCAGATAGTTAGCCAAAGTCAACAAGTTGCTCTTAAGATCTATAGGTAAGATAAAATGCTTAGGCAATCTGCCAAGGATAGGGCACAAAGACGTAGAGACTTAGAAAGTTTCTGCGAATAATTTGGTCTTCCTTTGTGCTGTAGTTAACCCCATAAGAAGAAGACTTCTAAACTCGATTTGTCCAAATACACTTTCAGTAGGAAAAGGAAACCTTCCTATGCAAAAAATAAGTATTATAAATCTTTTAATAAAGAGGAAAAGACTTCTACTTCCATAGGCAAACGTTTCAAGTGTGGAAAGCCATGCCACATCGCTAAGTTTTGCAAAGTCTCTCAGAAGATCAAGAGCCTACAACTTGATGAACCCACTCTAAACAAAATAGAGAAATTGCATGTTGAATTAAGTCAATTTTCGGATATTACAGATAATGAAATGTCTAATGATGAGCAATTTAACAACATACTCGAACATGATCTAGATTAATCTTCTACATCTTCACAAGGGTTTGACTAGGATGACCTCCCTCAAATCAATGTCCTTACAAAAGAACAAGATCTTTTTCTTGAAGTGATAGGTGATCTTCAAGATACTGAACTTAAAAGGCATTATTTAGGAATACTTATCAGTCCTTAATAAGCCTTCAACATCCTCGCCTTCAACTTTTCAAAATCATCCCCAGGTAGTCAAGACCTATAACATTACTAATATTCTTAAGAGATTTCCCTCCGATAATCCTAATGTAGCAAAAGTGACCATTTCGGACCTTCAATCTGAGATAGCACACCGAAAGGAAGAAATTAGGGAGATAAAAGCTAAACAAGAATTAGATAGACTTGTCCTCCAACAATTATCTAATGAGCCACAGAAGCTCAAAGAGGCTGTACAGGTTGTTGCAACCTCTGACCAAGATGATGATGAAACTGAATCCTTCTTAGGACATCTCTCCTCTATTAGGATTCAGAAGTATCACGTTAGGATAACTCTCATCGTCGGAGAGTCTTTTGTTTGGACTGACATAACTTTATTTGACACTGGTGCAGATAAGAACTGTATCCAAGAAGGTATCATTCCAACCAAGTTTTTCGTAAAAACCAAAGAACGCCTAAGAGCCGTCAATGGTGAAAAACTTAAAAACACTTACAAACTTCCTTCTGTAAAGGTCACAACCTCTCCAGAAAAACCGAATTGGTTCATCCAGACTCCATTTCTTTTAGCAAAAGACTGCAGTAATCCTAGGTATTCCTTTCATTCAACTTTGCAAACCATACCTAGTTACGAACAAAGGCATTCATGTGGATTATCCCACAAGCAACGTTTTACTTCCTTTCATAAGCCTCCAACTTATGAAATCATTCATTCTTTACAAAATAAAAAAAGCAAATTATGTTTTTAAAAGAAGAAGTAGTTTTTCAAAGAATACAGAAACAATTGACTGGCTATGTATTCTCTTCTAAAATAAAAATCTTAGAAGCTAGAATTCAACAAGAGCTTTGTTCCGATCTGCCTATGGCATTTCGGAAACGAAAAAGGCATATTGTTGAGCTTCCTTACGAGCCTAACTTTGATGAGAAAAATATCCCAACAAAAGCTCGACCCATTCAAATGAATCACGAGCTTACAATTCATTGTCAAAAAGAGATCAACGATCTCTTAGACAAAAAGATTATTTCTCCTTCAAAATCTCCCTGGAGTTGTACGGCATTTTATGTCAACAAAAACTCCAAAATCGAGCGCGGAGTCCCTCACTTGGTTATCAATTACAAACCCCTTAATGCAGCACTTAGATGGATTAGGTACCCTATTCCTAACAAGAAGGACTTATTACAAAGAGTCCATGCTGCCATAATTTTCTCTAAATTCGATTTAAAATCTAGATTTTGGCAAGTACAAATCGACCCAAAAGACGGGTATAAGACTGCTTTTACAATCCCTTTCGGAGAGTATAAATGGAACATGATGCCGTTCGGATTAAAGAACACTCCTTCTGAATTTCAGAAGATAATGAATGATATCTCTAATCCATATTCCAGTTTTGTTATAACTTATATAGACGATGTCTTAGTTTTCTCAACAAACATCGACCAATATTTCAAACATCTAGGCCATTTTCTTTAACACTGTTAAAGAAAATGGATTAGCTCTGTCTAGAACTAAGTACAACTTATTCCAGACAAACATCAGGTTCCTTGGTCATAACATCCAACAAAGGACTATTACTCCTATCCAGCGATCCCTCCAGTTTGCTGACAAATTCCAAGATCAAATTCTGGACAAGACACAGCTTCAAAGATTTCTTGGATGTGTTAACTATATTTGCAATTTTATTCCGGGATTAAGTATTTTGCTTAAACCCCTCCACAAATAACTGAAAAAGCCTCCAGTTCCTTGGACGGATGCCAAACCAATGTTGTCAAACAACTTAAGTTGAAAGTCAAGAGTCTCCCTTTCCTGAGTCTCCCCGATCCATCTACTTTTAAAATAGTTGAAACATATGCATCAGATTTAGGGGGTGGAATTTTGAAACAACTTCGTAATAATAAAGAAAGTATCATTGCTTATATCAAAATTTCAATCAAATTTATTAAACCAAAATTTTTTGCTTCGCATTAACTGTAAAGCAACTAAATCTGTACAGAAGGATGTGCAAAATATTGCTTCTAAACATATTTTCGCCAGATGGCAAGCTATTTTATCAATTTTTGATTTTGACTTTGAATACATAAAGGGAAGCTCAAATTCCATACCCGATATTCTAACCCTAGAATTTCTACAAGGCAGATAAAATGCCAAAAAAGTTGAAACCCCCGAGGTTAGCTCTGTCGTCCCCGGAGGAGAAGCCACAGGCTGTCACACAACAGCTAAAAGACAAAGCAGTTCCAACAGTTGTTTCAAAACAACAATTAACGACAGCAGGTACGTATGTGTCGGTGGAATCTCTCCACGCTTTGTACCATTTGCAATATCCTTGAAGGGCCAACCAAGGCATGCCCCTGTGTCCTTTTTTTTGGAAGGCAAATTTCTGCGTATAGATCCAAGGTATGTGAATCTATGGGAAAATTGAATTAAATTGTAGATATGTTGGTCACTATGAAATTTGGAGAAAAAATATTCATAACCGTTTTTCCCTGGTGATGGAAAAATATCTGATGAATGACCATACAGAGGCCACTATTGGTGCAAAAACCACTGGAAAAATTTTGCTGGAAGTTGTTTACCCTAAAGAAGAAAGTAAGAATGTTTGTTGACATGATTCTGGAATGTGAATGCGTTAAACCATGCATCCCTGTAATCATAATAGCTAAAAAATTATGGGTGAAAAGGCTGGGAAAGTTTTCTGACTTTCATTGGGTGATCCCCCCATCCCTTTGGCGAGATTATTTTGTTGATCCATTCCGTGGTATGCGTAACATATTTTTGGGCTTTATCCAAAAAGGGTTTGAACATACATGATTGAGTGTCTGCTAAGATAAATTCATAAAACTTCTGAGTATGGGCATGAGTTTTCTGAAGAAAATTGACAGTAGGGTCGAGCATTTTCTTTGCTACTTCTGTAGGGTTCGAATCCAAAGACATGGCTCAGTTTGAACGAGTGAATAACTCCTTCTTGATATATTGAGGTTCCTCAGAGTAAGGACCTGCTGAAGAAATTAGTTGAGACACAGATGAAGAGAGTGCCTGTTTGGGTGCAGAAGGCACCGTGCATTGTGTAGTGGGTTTTTCGCCACCATTGTGTTAATATCTCTTATAATGAGACTTTTGGTCTCCACTTGCTTTTTAGTGGGGTCTTTTTCCACCACTGGGTTGGTTGTGGTGCTTTTGGCAGCCACAATTGAAGTTGATGCCGAGTTTGAAGGAGTCAGGACTTGTTTGCGATTGTTTCTAGGAATTGTGCCTTGTTTCTTGCTATTTATCCTTGTTCTGGATGGATCATGGGTTTTGTTGAAGTAAAACCCAAAAGTTCTGACTATCTCTTAAAATCTGCTGTTGTCCATGTTGAAGCTGGCTGTTATGCAAATTGAATATTGTCATCTTCCGAAGAAGATTCTTCAGCGATGTCTGCCCATCTTTTGGGTTGGGCAAATAAAAATTGGCTGTAAAGAGACCATTATCGGAATACCCTTCATGGCATAATCAGCCGGGGACCTGCATTTTGGCTGGTTAGGTCCAGCTTCTGTTGACTGTTGCTGTTTGGAAACTACTGTCGTTGATTATTGTTTTGAAACAACTGTTGGAACTGCTTTGTCTTTTAGCTATTGTGTGACAGCTTGTGGCTTCTCCTCCGGGAGCGGCAGAGCTAACCTCGGGGGTTTTGGCTTTTTTGGTATTTTATCTACCTTGTAGAAATTCTCGGGTTAGAAAATCGGGTATGGAATTTGAGCTTCCCTTTATGTATTCAATATCAAATTAAAAATTAATAAAACAGCTTGCCATCTGGCGAAAATATGTTTAGAAGCAATATTTTGCACATCTTTCTATAGAACAGATTTAGCTGCTTTACAGTCAATGCGAAGAAAAAACTTTTGGTTTAATAAATCTGATTGAAATTTTGATATGCATAAAACAATAGCCAAAACTTCTTTCTTAATTGTACGATAATTCTGTTGAGAATTATTCCAATGTTTAGATGTATATGCAATGATACTTTCTTTATTATTACAAAGTTGTTTCAAAATTCCACCGTAACCTAAATCTAATGCATCTGTTTCTACTATTTTAAAAGCAGATAGATCGGGGAGACTCAGGAAAGGGAGACTCTTGACTTTCAACTTAATTTGTTTGACAGTATTGATTTGGGCATCCGTCCAAGGAACTGGAGGCTTTTTCAATATGTTGTGGAGGGGTTTAAGCAGAATGCTTAATCCCGGATTAAAATCATAAATTTAGTTGACACATCCAAGAAATCTTTGAAGCCATGTCTTGTCCAGAATTTGATCTGAAAATTTATCAGCAAACTGGAAGGATCGCTGGATGGGAGTAATAGTCCCTTGTTGGATGTTATGACCAAGGAACATGATGTTTGTCTAGAATAAGCTGTACTTAGTTCTAGACAGAGCTAATCCATTTTCTTTAATAGTGTTAAAGAAAATGCCTAGATGTTTGAAATGTTGGTCGATGTTTGTTGAGAAAACTAAGATATCGTCTATATAAATTATAACAAAACTTGAATAAGGATTAAAGATATTATTCATTATCTTCTGAAATTCAGAAGGAGCGTTCTTTAATCCGAATGGCATCACGTTCCATTCATACTGTTCGAAAGGGACTGTAAAAGCAGTCTTGTACCTGTCTTTTGGGTCGATTTGTACTTGCCAAAATCTAGATTTTAAATCGAATTTAGAGAAAATTATGGCAGCATGGACTTTTTGTAATAAGTCCTTCTTGTTAAGAATAGGGCACCTAATCCATCTAAGTGCTGCATTAAGGGGTTTGTAATTGATAACCGAGTGAGGGACTCCGCGCTCGATTCTGGAGTTTTTGTTGACATAAAATGCCGCACAACTCCAGGGAGATTTTGAAGGAGAAATAATCTTTTTGTCTAAGAGATCGGTGATCTCTTTTTGACAATGCATTGTAAGCTCGTGATTCATTTGAATGGGTCGAGCTTTGGTTGGAATATTTTTCTCATCAAAGTCAGGCTCGTAAGGAAGCCCAACAATGTGCCTTTTTCGTTTTCAAAATGCCATAGGCAAATCTGAACAAAGCTCCTGTTGAATTCTAGCTTCTAAGTTTTTAATTTTAGCAGAGAATACAGAGCCAGTCAATTGTTTCTGTATTCTTTGAAAAGCTACTTCTTCTTTTAAAAGTATAATTTGCTTTTCTTTATTTTATAAAGAATGAATGATTTCATAAGTTGGAGGCTTATGAAAAGGAAGTAGAACGTCCTTGTGGGATAATCCACATGAATGCCTTTGTTCGTAACTAGGTATGGTTTGTAAAGTTGAATGAAAGGAATACCTAGGATTACCGCGTTGCAAAGGTCTTTTGCTAAAAGAAATGGAGTCTGGATGAACCAGTTCGGTTTTTCTAGAGAGGTTGTGACCTTTACAGAAAAAGTTTGTAAGTGTTTTTAAGTTTTTCACTATTGGCGGCCCTTAGGCGTTCTTTGATTTTTACGAAAAACTTGGTTGGAATGACACCTTCTTGGATACAGTTCCTATCTGCACCAGTGTCAAATAAAGGTATGCCAGTCCAAACAAAAGACTCGCCGACGATGAGAGTTATCCTAATATGATACTTCTGAATCCTAATAGAGGAGAGATGTCCTAAGAAGGATTCAGTTTCATCATCATCTTGGTCAGAGGTTGCAACAACCTGTACAGCCTCTTTGAGCTTTTGTGGCTCATTAGATAATTGTTGGAGGACAAGTCTATCTAATTCTTGTCTAGCTTTTATCTCCCTAATTTCTTCCTTTCGGTATGCTATCTCAGATTGAAGGTCCGAATTGGTCACTTTTGCTACCTTAGGATTATCGGAGGGAAATCTCTTAAGAATTTCAGTAATGTTGTAGTTATTGGCTACCTGAGGATGATTTTGAAAAGCTGAAGGCGAGGATGATGTAGGCTTATTAAGGACTGTCTTAAGTTTTCCTAAATAATCTCTTTTAAGTTCAGGATCTTGAAGATCACCAATCACTTCAAGAAGAAGAAGAAGATCTTGTTCTTTTGGTTGCCACTTGCTTTTTAGTGGGTCAGAATTTTTCAACTGGCGAAAGCCTTAAAAACTCTATTATCCTAGAGCTACACATCTAGAGTGGTCTTAGAAGAAAGACCCAATACCATGCAGAATAATTATGATGCTCATAATATCTATGAGTGGAATATCGATGGATGTTCCGAATATAATATTTTTGTCAAATTACAACAGAAGACCATGGTGACCACTGCTTATAAAACCTTCCATAATTATTCCGACCAAAGTAGTTAATCATATAATACACAGTTCGTACGTATATATTATACATCTACCTTTTATTTTTATTTTTAAAAAAATTTAAGCAGTTAGGGTGCGGCTATTTAAGTCAATTCTTCATAAAAGTTCGTAATCTATGACCTAAAATGGGTCAGTGAGCGCCATTACTGAAATTGTTCTCAACACATTTTTGAGCCGCTGAGATTTGGACCTACAATTCACAACCTAGCAACCAAGTTAAACGAGTACTACTCTGTTTCGACATGATTGACATTTTCGTTTATCGAGAATCTTGACTGTCTTTTAGAATTAATTGGGCCACAGTTAATTAAATTTTTCAATATTAAACTTTATATATCCACAAACTATAGGAAAAGTACAACTAGGTTATGTTTAGCAGCATTTGTCATATTTTAAAATGGTTGTTTTTGCTCCTCTCATGGAAATGCATTTTTAGTAAAGAAGTTACAATGTTTTGGATAATTCAATAAACTAAAGGTCCCAGTTATTTGCATTAAGTGCGATTTCACTGGTTATCGAATCAAATCGAACTGAAACGATTATTAGATTTTTTAAAATAAAATCATAGGTTTCGATATAACATATATATTTTTGATATATAGTTTAAACAAATAATTAGAATAAATTTTTATTTTCCGAAAAAGGAATGTAAACTATACCGACCCGAATAAATACAAATATATGATAGACAATATATATTCACTTACAAAAATCAAATTTTATCGTAGACAGAGACAGCATAAAGTGAATTTGCATAAATTTGAGACAAAGTAAAGCGTTAGAACCTATATAGCCCCACCCACATACAAGCTATATAATGGGTAGACAAAATCTTGCGCACGTAACTGATTATCCAGTGCTTGTCTCTTCTTGACAAGCTAGCACTTGCTGCCTCTCCAAAAAAGAAACAGTTGGACAACGTATTTTGTATTCTCAAGACCTCGTCTACGGAAATTGAGGACTTCATGTTCAAACAAACATCAACATGTGTGTACTCATCATTTCAGCTTAGGCCACTTCACTCAATTGTGATACCATCGGCAATTTTCATGTATTTTGCACTTACAATAAGAGAAAGAATATTGTGAGTGTTCACTTTATTAGTTAGATAACATCATATATAAAATGCAATAATTGTGAAATTCCAGATTAATTTAGCATAGATAAGTTGAATTCAACTATAAGTTCATGTCCTAACTTCTTCACATTCCTTTATAGAAATCCTCAGTTTAGGCTTTGCATGTGGTTTTGGATGGCGATTGTGGAAGAAGATTCATTGCGTTTGCACGTTGTTAGTATATAGTCGGTACAATTTTTTACACCATTCAACTCGAGTTATATATTCACAGTTAAGACATGTTACTAATTTTTATACTAAGTTCAATCTTATTGTTTTAAAAAAATAATTTGGTACGCTGACATTCTATATCTCAGACAGAAAGGTAGAAGGAGCATTTTTGTTGGCTAATCTCCCGGAAGGGAGGCCATCATCAAACAGTGAAAATAAATACTTCATTACTACTATTGGACCGACATTCATTGCGTTTTCTTAACGGCGTTGCAGCTGCCACAGCAAAAGTTGGCAGAGTACACATGAAACTAGTGCCACTCCCTCTACCAACACAAATTATTATTGATACTTGAAAAAAGTATAAAATACGTGCATTTGTATTTAGTGTAAGAAGAAATGGGTTTGCATATTTTGAAAGAATTTTGTATACAGTGAAATTGGTTAGCGACAGTTGTACGAATGAAGAATGATATGTGAAGCCGAAAACATGTAGGATGTGAGTCATGAAACAATCAATATCGGTTGCAAGCATGTGACGAATGCTGGATGAGTTCCTAAGACAGAGTAGACGGCAACAAATGTTTAAAGTATTGACATCGGGTAGCATTCAATAAGCGGTCGTTACAGAGAATATCTGCATTTATAGAGAATGTTATGCATGCAGCCATCAATGGCGATTTTATTCTCATCCAAGAGGAGCCTGATTTGGGGATCTTGTCTCCCGAAATGGAACTATAAATAGGAGAATTAACATCCGTTGTAGGACACGCAACATTCTATACACAAAAGCTACATTCTGCTCTCATTTTATAACACGATTCTTAGTCTTTATTCTTGAATATTGTCCACGCTTTTGCCACCGGAGAGGCTAAGTTCATAGTCAGGCTTGTATTTCCTCTAATTTCATTTCATAATCTTATTTCTGTTCTTATTTACTCAATATTTTTGGGTCAGATCAATTTGCTTGTCTGTAAACTATGTTATAAATTCAACCGTACCATTTCACGGGTAAATAGTTCGACACCCACCGTGAGGCATAGACATTGTGTAATTGTTTTGATCATTCATCTGTTACTAACAAATTTTGATTCTTTCCTTTGTAAAAGAAAAATCAGATATGGCAGCTAATGATGTCAACAATGTTTACAATGTTGGAGCACAAAATGAACGAGAAGATGTATTCCAGTGTGATGATTCAACCAGCGAAATCCGTGACAAAGGAGATGAAACAACCCTAGTTCGCGAAAGCCAGTATCCTCGACATGTGAGGGGTCTAACTCCTGACGATGTGGATGATGAACACATTGTTGAAACGGTCAAAATCTTGAGAAAACAACAAAAGGAGATTATGGTTCGTCTCTCAAGACAATATCAGGTTATGACTGAATTGAAGCAGGCGTTATCGGGTGCATCCAATAATGCTAATGGAAGGGCTCCGATTCTTCCCAGCATTTCCGCAAATCAAACGGTTCAAAGAGCCGATAACGACACTCCAAGAGAGGAGATCAATTTCAATGAGATAGGAGGTACTGGTAGTGGATATGGGAACAACAACTTAAATGACCCTTTCAAAGACGAGCTCATGAGATTCACGAGAGAAATGAATGAATGAATAGATCATAATACAAAAGAATTTCATGCTCGGGTGGATCAGATCCTGGGAGCACCGCTAGTGTTAAAGGGATCGAATTCCAAGAAATATGCGCAGCTGCCGTTTAAACCAAGTGCGGCTCCAGAGTTGATCCCAAAGAGGTTTAAGATGCCGGACATACAAAAATATGATGGGACTTCGGATCCACATGAACACATCACGACTTACACTACAACAATAAAGGGAAACGACCTGGCATAACACAAGATCAGATCTATTTTATTGAAGAAGTTTGGAGAAACCCTGATGAGGCCCTAACTTAGTATTCTCTCTTACCCGAGCATTCTATTGATTCTTTTGAAATTCTTGCAGATTCTTTTATGAAAACTCATGCATGAGCAAGAAAAGTCCAGGCAAGGAAGGCGAAATGCTCAGAATATACCAATGAGAATCTGAACTATTGTAGGAGTTCGTGATTCGATTCTAGAAAGAAAAGATGTTGTTACCAGTGGTTCTGGATGAGTGGGCAGCGGAGGCATTTACAAAGGGTCACAACCCGTTGACCTCTGATGCCTCCCGAAAATTGAAGGAGAGTTTGCTCGAATTTTAGGCAACCATATGGGTAGATATTCACAATCGCTATGAGTCGAAAATAAGAATTGAAGATGATCAGTTTTTTTCTTCGGTGTCTTCCACAGAATGGAATCATGATCGGAATCAAGATAAGTTTAAAAATAATTTTGATGCAGATCGGAGGTCCTCCAGAAGTCGTTTTCAACCTTACAAGAGAGCCGATGCGTGTGGAAATAAGGGTTTCAGTCATCGAAAAGGTTTGATTCCGACATAAGATCAGACCATGGTCGAAGCAACAAATCGTTGTAGGCAAAAGAGACGTCGAGGTCTCGAAATTCGACATATCCCAGATTAACCGACTATAATTATCATCAGTCTAGTAGAATTGGTGTTTGCAATGAGGAATATTAAATAAGCTAAGTTCTCGAAACCAATCTGATCGGATCCTAGCCAAAGGGATCCTAATCTATGGTGTGAATTCCCTAGGTTTCACGGCCATAGGACTGGGGATTGCCGGCATCTTCGTGAAGAGGTGGCTACGTTGTTGAAGAATGGCCACCTCAGAGAGTTTTTAAGTGACCGTGCCCAGAACAGCTATGGTAGAAACTGGGATAATGTAGAACTGCCAAAGTTGGCAGCAGGGTCACCTCGGATAACAATCAACGTGATCTGCGGAGGAGACGTTGATTTAGGAATTGGGTTGAGTCCCGAACTCAGGTTAAAAATTATGGATTTTTCTTAAATCTGACGTTGATTGTTTGCATGGTCGCATTCAGATATGACATGTATTCCATTGAAGGTGGCGATCCACAAACTGAGTCTGGATCCAAACTTTCCTCTGGTGAGGCAGAAGAAACAACCGGTAATAAAGGTCAGAAATAGGTTTATTAAGGAAGAGGTAACCCGATTGCTTAATATAGATTCAATTCAGGAGGTAAGTTACCCGGATTGGCTAGCTAATGTAGTATTAGTGCCTAAAAAGAACAACAAATTTAGAATGTATGTAGATTATAAAGATTTAAATAAGGCATGCCCAAAAGACTCTTTACTGTTTCCAAACATTGATCAAATGACTGATGCTACGGCCGGACATGAGTTAATAAGTTTTCTTGATGCTTATTCCGGGTATAATCAAATCAGGATGAACCTGAATGATCAAGAGAATACTTCATTCATCATAAATTTTGGTACATATTGCTACATGTGATGCTTTTTGGGCTTAAAAATGCCGTATTTGAGGCTTGTTAATAAGATGTTTGAAAAATAGATAGGTAAGACAATGAAAGTTTATATTGACGACATTTTAGTTAAGTCTCTTAATGCAGGAGATCATCTGAAACATCTCCAAGAGACATTTGACATTCTGAGAAAGTACAACATGAAGCTCAACCGGGAGAAATGTGCCTTCGCAGTAGGTTCCGATAAGCTCTTAGGAATTCTGGTCTCTCAAAGGGGGATCGAAGTAAACCACGATAAAATCAAAGCCATCGAGGACATCCCGGACCAGCTGACAAGCATGAAGGAAGTACAGAGTTTGAACGGTGTATTGGTGGCTCTAAGCAGGTTTATCTCAAGGTCTTCGAAAAAGTTCCATCACTTTTTTTCACTTTTGATAAAGAAGAACGATTTCGTATAGACTCCGGAATGCCAACAGGCACTGAAGGACCTAAAAGGTTACTTGTCTAGCCCTCCTATTGTTGTCAAAACCAGGAGAAGGTGAGCAACTATTGGTCTACTTGGCGGTCTCGGAAGTAGAGGTAAGCATTGTTTTGGTCAAGAAAGAAGAAGGTACGCAATTCCTCGTTTATTATGTTAGTAAAATATTAGCGGGGGCGGAGACACAATATTCGCACCTTGAAAAGCTGGCATTCGCTCTCGTAGTTGCCTCTCGAAAGCTTAGGCCTTATTTTCAATATCATCCAATAGTCGTTGTGACAACCTTTCCCTTAAGAAATGTCCTTCATAAAACCTGAGTTGTCGGGTCGTTTGGTTAAATGGACAGTCGAAGTCAGTGAATTCGACATTGAATACAAGCCCATGACTGCAATCAAGTTACAAGTTTTGGCCGATTTCATGGCCGATTTTAGTCCGGTAGCTGCTAAAAAAGTTGTGTTGATTTTAGTCTAATTGTTGCTACTGTCTATTATTGTTTTATTCTCACTTCCTTTGAGCCGAGGGTCTTTCGAAAACAGCCTCTCTACTTTCATTAGGTAAGGGTAAGGTCTGCGTACATTTTACCCTCCTCAGACCCCACTTGTGGGATTTTACTAGGCTTGTTGTTGTTGTTGTTATAGTTGCTAAAGAAGCAGTGTTGATATCGGGAACAGTGTCGGGAGTTTGGACCTTGTTTAGGGATGGAGCTTCCAATGTAAAAGGGTCCAGTCTCGGGGATAGTATTGATCACCCTTTCTAGGGAAACCCTGAGACATGCCATTAGAACTGTGCCATTACCTAACAATGAAGCCGATTACGAGAATTTGGTTGCACGACTTGAGTTAGCTCGGGGGCTAGGCTCCGAGATCATCGAAGTAAAGTGCGGCTCCCAGCTAGCGGTGAACCAAGTATATGGAATTTTCGATACCAAGGAGGAACGCTTGCAACAATACTTGAACAAGGTTCAAGAATTACTAGCCAATTTAGAGAGTGGTCAATCATCCACATTCCAAGAGAGAAAAATGTGGAGGCAGACGCATTAGCCAATTTGGGTTCGTCTACGGAAATGAAAGGTTCTGATTCTGGTGCGATTGTTCAACTGTTGCATTAGGTGATGGATGTGGACAACTACTGTGAAGAAAATTGCCTGAAGACCTAAAAATATCCCGGGTACTACGGACCAAGGCGGGCTCGCTACTGTTTTGTTGGCGGACAACTATACCGGAGGTAGTTCCAAGGACCATTGGCTCGGTATTAGGGACATTGGAGGTTGACTAGGTGATGAGGGAAGTTCATGAAGGATTCTGCGGGAACCATTCCGATGCGGACTCGTTGGCTCTCAAGTTAGTCAGAGCTAGCTATTATTGGCCTCGGATGGAGAAAAACGCAATGAAGTTTGTACAAAAGTGCGATAAATGTCAACGCCATGCACAGTTAGTGCGTCAACCGGCGGAGCTTTTGCATTCGGTGGTGTCACCGTGGCCATTCATGAAATGGGGAATGAACGTAGTTAGTTCCTTATCACAAGGACCTGGTAAGTTAAAATTTCTTTTCGTTTTAACTGATTAATTTACTAAATGGGTTGAAGCACGTGCTTACCAAATGATCAGCGGACGATAAATGATCGATTTTATATAGGACCACATCATCTGCCGATTTAGAATACCAAAGGAAATTTCTTGTGATAATGGGCTACAGTTTATAGGTTCCAAAGTCACAAAGTTTTTGGAAGGATTAAAGATCAAACGAATTACATCTTCACCGTACCACCCGAGTGCTAATGGACATGCGGAGTCGACCAACAAGGTAATTATTTAAAACCTTAAAAAGAAGTTAGAAGAAGCTAATGGCAAGTGGCCAGATGAGTTACCGGGTGTGTTATGGGCATATCGGACCACAGGGTAGTCGAGCACAGGTGAAACCCCATTTTCACTTATTTATGGTTCAGAGGCTTTGATACTGGTGGGAGTGGGGGAACCGACCTTAAGATTTTCCCGAACAAATGAAGAAACAAATAATGAAGTGTTGCTGCTTAAACTAGATTTGCTTGAAGAGCACTAGAATCTAGCATATATGAGGATGGTGGCACAAAAGCAAAGGATAAAAAGATATTACAACTGTAGAGAATATCTCAGATATTTCAAAGTTGTGGATTTGGTTCTGAGAAAAGTAACTCAAAATACTCGGAAGCTTAATCCCGGGAAGCTAGGACCAACATAGGAAGGACCTTACCGGGTTTCAGCTATAACCGGTAAATGTTCGTATGAATTAGAAGATCAAGATGGAGTTAAATTGCCAAGAAATTGGAACATGATTAACTTTAAAAGGTATTATTGCTAAAGATCCTTGCTGGTACTAAAAGTATGCGTTGCACTCTTTTTTCCTTCGCCCAGTTTTTATTCCAATTGGGTTTTTCTGGCAAGGTTTTTAATGAGGCAGCAGTATAAATCATACTACGAAGGAAGGATCATTAGCAAGGATGCTCCATAAGAGATGCAATCTGTAGATAATCATTTGCCTGCACTGGTGTATCAACAACCGAAAGCTCTAATGTCTTCACTTTAGCATGAGTGTAAACAATTTTGTGTAGATCAACTCGTATGGCAACTAGCTTGTAGATGGTAAAATAATCTTTGGCTCGATAACATATCTCATCTCCCAAAACTCTCATTGTTTCCATTAGCCTCTGGAAACAGATTATTTAACCATCCGCAAGTTGTTTCCATTAATGAGGCGAAAATGTAAAGCATAATACGAAGGAAGGGTCGTTAATAAATGCAAGACTTCTAGTATTTGAATTCTCATACTTAGCATCCAAACACTTGGGGGGGGGGGGGG
>MCJB01006624.1:58598-103816 GCA_002018475.1 Nicotiana obtusifolia
GGGGGGGGGGGGGATAATGCATGACAAGGCACTAAAAGTGTTACAAGGAATAATACATGACAAGGCACTAAAAGTGTTGCGAAGACCATGAATTGTTAGAACCTTGAATCGATGTCTTATCTGGACCGGTAATAAGTTGTACAAGTTAGTCACATGTATTGGCAGCTTTATTTACTTAAGAAAAAGAATATTTATGTAAATTTACTTTTAAAGATTGAGGGAATAAATCAAAGTCCTTTTATTTTTATTTTATTTTTTGTCCGAATGATAAGTTAATTTATTTTATCATTTGAAAGTTAACAAAAACTTCAAATACTTATGCCGGAATGAATAGGAGATGTCCTCTTCATGAGCACCGTACGCATAATATCCCTCTCGTATGAAACCCTCATAGTAAAGGATAGATTCTGGAAGTGTTTATGCTCGGAATCAAAAGCTATCGGATATGAAAAAATCCGAAGCTTTGTCAGTTAACTGAAAAGAATATCTTCGTTCAATACTTAAGCAAGAAATTTTTTTAATTAATTAAAATGCCAAACTTAGTAAATTTTTATGGCATAATCACAAAAAGTAAAGAAAAATATGTACATAAGTTCTTGCTGCCAGAATCCGAAGGAAGGGAAGAGTCTTCGTTTTCTCTAGTGGGAGAAGGCTGTTCCATTTTTGGTTCAAGGCCTTCATCTTCTTCGGTTTCTCCTTCAGCTCCCGATTACTCGGAGTTAGTATTCGAAGAATCAGAAGCAATAGGCCGAGTTGGAAGCTTCTCATGAGCAGTTGTCTCCAGGTCTTAGGCCTAGCCAAAGCATTTGTCGATGTTTGCAATGCCTCTTTGTCCTCCTCCAAAGTCTTCATCTTCGTATGGTTTATGGTGTAAGTCTTCTCAAAGAGGAGAGAATCTCCTGATCTTGGAGTTTGGTTCGGAGTTTTTTAAACTTTGGTTGAAGCTTTTCGTTTTTGGCTTTAACAATGCTGATTCTGGAATCAAGTTCGATATTTTTTATGACGTGAATTTGATTATGCTCCATGAATCTTTTGAGCCTTTCCTCCATCCTTACTCTTTGATCCTCGGCAGCATTGGTCTTCTCAGTTTTGGAACATATGTTAGCTTCCAAGTTATTAACTTGCTCCATAAAGGCAGACTCACGCTCGGCAGCAGCACTCATGGTGTCATGCAATTCAGCCCCACTTAATCTTTGCTTCCTTAAGGTTTTCATGTAGCTGGGTAGCTTCCTGGCTGTGAGCCATTCTTTCTTTCTTGGATTGCTGCAATCGAGCCTCGAGATCATCTGTTTGAGCAATTTTTTCTTCCAGCTCGGAAGGCGCTCGGCAACTTGATTCCGTTCAGCCAAAATCCAATCTCATTCCGAAGTAAGCTCTTGCTTGTCTGAGATCAACCTTTGCAGGGCCTCGAAAGCAAGAAAGTTGCCCTAAGAAAAGATTATAGGTAAGATTATTAATACAGAGTAAAAATGAAAAAGAGATAGAAGAAAGTTTGATGGATACCTGCGCCGAACAGTACATGCTATTATTTAGCAAACATTCACTGGAGAGAGAATCCATCTTTCTTCATATTTTTCCTGAGACTAGCGGTTTAAGATAATTGGCAAGATCCACCGTCTTAGAAAGTATATGGAACTCATTCGAAATCGAAAGAATAACACTTCGTTTTCCATGAGGGTCTTGAGTGGGTGCCGAGTATTTCCCAAATTTCCTTGGTCGGGAGACCATGGAGTACGTGTATTTTCCATTTGTTCGAATGGTGCCGGTGGAGAAGAAGCAATTGGCATAGATGGAGAGGTAATTGTTATCAGCTCAAAAGTTAGTGGTGGAGGAAGGTCAGGAATTGAACTCCCTTGAGCACCAGCGACTATGGGAATTCAAAAACGAGATGAAGTATTTTCAGCTATTTCCATTTCTCCCAGAGTTCTTGAACTTCTTCTTGTGGTGGAGTTTGAAGCTCTCTCGACTAAGTATCTGGTTGAGCTGATGAAGATCTTCTTCTTCTCTGAAGAGGAGCCTCTTCATCATAGGCTCCTTATTCATCATCAAGGACCACTGTGGCCGGTCCGGTTGGTGTTTCTTTTATTCTCTTCTTCTGAGTCCCAGCCGAGGAGGTGCGTTTCCTCTTTGGTTTCCTTTTTTGGGCTGGGGACTCCTGGAGGAGGTACTTTCACCGAAAGTGCCAGTCGATTCTCGAGCTCTCCTCCGGCTAAGGACATTCTTTAGAAACATTTTGGCTTCCACCAAGTTATTGAGAGCCTCGATGTCGGGCAAACGACGGATCCCTTCGGAAGTCCTGAGTGACACAGGAAGACAGTTAAATTATTTCCAAGATATATTGAAAGATTGAAAGAAGGGAAGAAGAATTTTTTTACCATGATTCTTAGCTTTCCACCCATATTTGGGAGCCATTTCTTTCCAGCTTCGAGACTCTGGTGTAGTAATATCCAAAATTTTCTATACCCATTGCGCCAGATCTTGAACGCTTGGTGGTTTTCAGTGAGTAGCTGGAGTAAGAAAAATATAAAATTAGTAGCGAAGGAAGGTCTTTCTGAACATGTAAATAAAATTGATATTTGAAGACTTACGGAAAAGATTCGATGATTCAGGAAAAGCAGGTGCTAATGCTGGGAGGATGTCTCTGATAGCAATGATAACGAACCGTTTCATTCATCCATGGTCGTTGTCATCATCGACGCTGGTGAAAAGGGCATGATGATCACGTTTGCTAAGTTTTAGCACACCTATATGAAAGATCTTTGGGGAGTAGAGATTCATCATGTGTGCAAGAGTTCGGGTTTCTCCGGTCTCATAACACAACTAGCGAAGGCAAGCCACCATATGCCACATGGAAGGGCCTACTTGTGCCAAACATATTTGGTACCGGTGGCAAAATTTTAAGATTATTGGGTCGATTCCTTCACACAATCTCAAAGTAAAAGGGCCCAAAGTGAAAGGGTATGTATAAACATACATGAACCTTGATCTTGAGAAGGTGACTCTTTCTACCTCGCTAGGGGTGCGAATTTCAATTTTTTTCCAGTTACAATCCTCCTTCACGACAGGGATGCTAGGAGGACGGAAGGAAGAAGGAAACCTATTAACAGGCCAGTGTCTGCCACTTTTGGGATTTGCAGGTTTTTTTTGTTTATGAAGGTCGGATTTCGTTCTAAGATGAAGAGGTATAATGGTGTTTATGGTTGGAGGTTCAGACTCGACATCAACCTCTATGGTTCTGTTCTTCTTTGGACCTCCACCGAATAGAAAGCCAGAATTTTCGAAGGCAGAAGTGCTAGAAGACATGATCGTGAGAAATTTATGGAGAGAAATTTTACTTAAAAAGTTAAAGTTTGCAGTAGGGTTTCAAGATAAATCAGAGAAGAAGAAGAAGTTGTAAAAGGTAAAAAGTAAAAATAAGGAGTAGTGGAGAAAATATAGACGGCAAAAATCGTGGTCATAATTACCTCGTGAATTGGCAAAATATTTGCCAAATCATGGGGTAACACGTGTTCGGGTCAATAAATACGGAGAGACGTGCGTCCTTTCAAATGTCAGAAATTGTTCCGAAACTTACCCGCTAAGGAAAGAGTTTTTATCTACTTCACGGTGACACTAAAGTATTGTCACCAAAAAGCAGAGAGACTATCTATATACGGTAATACTGGTTAGCGACAGTTGGACGAATGAAAGGATGACACACGGAGCTGAAGACAGGTAGGATGTGAGTCAATAATTAGTCAATACCGGTTGCAAGCATGTGACGAATACTGGATGAGTTCCGAAGATAGAGTAGCCAACGACAAAGGTTCAAAGTATTGACATCGGGTAGCATTCAATAAGTGGCCGTTACTGAGAATATCTGCATTTATAAACAACCGTTATGCATCCATTAATAGCTGTTTTATTCTCATTCAATAGGAGTTTGATTTGGGGATCTTGTCTCCCGAAATAGAGCTATAAATAGGGAATTAAGATGCAACTAGAGTGTTCATAAAAACCCGAAAAATCGATCCAAACTGAAAACCGAATCAAACCGACCAAAAAAAACTGATACTTTTTAGGTTTGATTTTGATTTTGAATTTTAAAAACCGATCAAATTTGATTTGGTTTTGGTTTTAATCAAAAAATAACTAAAAAAACCGGACCAAACCGACTATAGAAGTAGCTATATATAGAAGTAGCTATATATATATATATATATGTATGTATGTATCTATGTATATTTTATATAAAGTTTCTAAAAGTTTATGGTACATATTAGTCATTTATATTTTTAGTCTAGTTCTTTGCTGTTATAATAATCTTATTCTTTGTTTTTATATTCTAGTTTGATTGTTAATTAAATTATTCATCACTATTTCATTCAATTATCATTAATATATCTTGGTAACTGATAGATTTCTCAAAGAGAAATTGGTTTGATAGCGTTATGTTGAAAGTGTACTCTCCCGAATATGTGTTTGGCAGTGTATGTCTCATATTTAAGAAAAAATCCGATTAATAACCGAAAAAACCGAAAAACTGACAAAAATCGATAAAAATCGAATTGATAAAAAATCGACTTAATTTGTTTGGTTTGATTTAGTTTCAATATTTGAAGAACTGACTTATTTGATTTGATTCCTTTTAGAGAAAAATCGATCCAGACCGAACCGTGAAAAACTTATATGCAACTGTTTTGTGGCTGTCCACAATTTGGATCACGTATAATTTGTCTCTGGCAATTCAGTGTCTTATCCCAACCTCTCCCCTCCCAAAGTTTCAAACGCAGACAAAAGCTACTGTATCCTTATCAGTCCACTTTAATCAGAAATATAAGGCTGTTGTAAACAGGAATAAAAGGGAGCCAGCACTAAGCCAGAAGCAAGATTTATACTACAAAACAATAACCCCAAAAAGAACAAGAAGATTAATGCAGAAGCACAATACCGATGAGAACATTGAAATATCAATTCAGAGGAACATCCCTTGATCAATCTATTAAGGAAAAGAAAAGAAAGAACTATTCTCCACATTTAAAAAAGCTACTAGTGATTGCAACATAAATAATTAAGGTAAATCAGTATATATAATCATTACCCGAAATGCCAAAAAATGGCTAGTCACGATTTTGGCTCACAAAAAAGCATACAAATAACTAAACTGAATACTCTTACCCTTTTAGTCGAATCTCTTCTCTTTATGCGGAAATAAGATTTTCCTTTTCTTAAAACAGAAAAGAAAAAAAAAAAAAAACATCCCCGAGAATTTTCGAAAAATACTAATGAATCTCATCATTCTTTTACTCTGGAAATCATCAAAAGACCTTGTGAAACTAGCAAATGGAAACTACACAAAATTTTGATACAAGGAGAAAATGGAAGATGCATTGGCAGATGCACGTTATTATTCTTAGCAGTGGGTGTAATATTACAACATTACAGTCATTACTTTTGCTTAACGGCGTCGTAGCTGCCCCTGCCGTTTTACAGAGTACTCCCTCTACTGGCATTTCGCTTTAGTTCAAGAAAAACTGGTTTTGCATTCGTGTTCTACGGAAATCAGAAACAATTACTCCTAACTATTTGACATTTGTATTAGAAATAAAAGTATTACTACGGAAAATCATTTTACTCTTCATGACATTCTATTATACGTGACATAATATGACATTTTTAATTGACAAGTTGTAAAGTAAAAATTCTTGTAAAATTACACTGAGAAGGGAGATGCAGCTGACTCCTTTCGAATAGAACAGAAAAGAATAGCCAAATCAAACCGACCCACCTAGCTGACTCGGTAAACGGAGATGGACGAACCATGGTCCTGGCCTTACTGAAAGAACAAAACAGTCCCTATGTTTAGTACCACGAAGAACAAAAAATTCGAATGTAGCTGTATTGTGGCTGTCCAATCTGTATCGTTTGTATAACTGGCAGTTCAGTGTCTCATCCCCAACTCTCCCCTCCCAAAGCTACAAGCACAGGAAAAAGCCACTGTATCTCCTACCACTTCACTCTCATCACTAAAATAAGGCTGCTGTAATCAGGAATATAAGGAAAACAGCACTACCCAAGCCGCACAACCTTGCCTTGTAAACGTTACCAAACAAGAAGAAAAGAGCAATCAGTTAATGCAGAAGAACATTCAGATGAGAACATTGAAAGAATTCAGAGGCACATCCTTTGATCAATCAATCTATTAAGAACAAAACTAAAAATAAAAAGAAAGAACTATTCTCCATTTCAAAAAAGCTAGTAGTAATTTGCAACATAATTAATAAGGTAAAATCCGTATATCTAATTACCAAGAAATGCCAAAAATTGCTAGTAACAATTTTTGGCTCACAAAAGAGCATACAAGTAACTAAACTGATCAACTCTAATCTGTCTTCTCTATGCACATTTTGGATTTTTATTTTTATACCCCTTAGTTTCACAAAAATTTAATCAAAAACCCTCGTAAATTATCCAATAACATTCTTTGTTATTTCTCCATTTTACCCCCTCCATTCCCCACACTGGGATGTAGGCCGGCTTTTCTGCTTCCCGGCTTTCAAAGGGCAAGGAGTCTGAACCGGCAATACCATGCAATTATACTGCAAGCACAATGAGCTACGAACCGGAATCTCAGCTGCCGGATTAATCGCAATCCCTGTCAGGAAGTTATGTTGCAAGTACAAAACATGTATATTAGCCGATAATAACCGGTCTACCAAGATACCAGGAACCTGACCCGTGAACCGGTTATTATTCAGATACAAAATCTGCACACTCGAGAACAAAGGTGATATTTCGCCCCACAACCGGTTGAAGCTAAGGTCCACAATGGGAATTGTAACCTGACCGACCGGGTAAATCGGACCAGTGAATTGGTTCCTTTGCAGCTGAAGGTTGGTTATAGGAAATCTAAACAAGTTGCCCGGAATGCAGCCAGTGAACCGGTTTAAACTGAGGTCGAGATAATTCAACCGGTTTAGTCGAGACAATAAATGGTCGACTGGACCGCTCAACTGATTCCATGACAATGAAAGATACTCAAGCGAGGAAGGAAGTGACATTGGCAAAAGTGAACCGGAAAGTTCGTTGTGTTTAAGATCGAGCCGAGTTAACCGCTGAGAAACAAAAGGCGGCACTGAACCGGATAAACGGTTATGACTAAGAATAACGTTGGACAATGCCGGAATTGTTCCGATGGCCCAAGGTATATTTCCGGTGAGCTGATTGAAACTAAGGTCAAGAGTTTGAAGTCCCCTGAGCTTACCCAAACCCGCCGGAATCCGTCCAGATAGAAAATTCCGGCTAACTCCCAAAAACCTTAAGTTCTTCAACTGTGAAAAACTTTCCGGCAGTACTCCGATTATCCGGCCGGGAACCACAGTGAACTCAGCTAAAGCAGAGAGTTTACCAATAGCAGTGTCTAATCTTCCGGTAAGACCCGGTGACCCGGCCCGGGGATCACCAAGGTTTAATGCAATCACCTTATCACCATCGCAATAAACTCCGGCGAAGTTGCATGGGTCGGAAGTAAAATCCCAAGAAGCAAAGAATTTCGAACCGGGTAAATCATCCAAGCTTTTGTGAATTGCTTGTAATGCCAAGAAATCAACTGGTTCAAGAATCGCAACACATTGCTGAAAAAAGATTGCATGAGCCAAAAATAGAAACAATAATTTGATCTTCATTGTATAGATGAAGAGGAGAATGAGTACTATAAGGGATTATATAGTGTAAAAGTGGAGACTTTTGGGTAATACTTTTCCGTGAGAAGCTTCAACGAGTTCTCGTGGGAAATGAGCAAATTGGGTTCGTGAAAGCATTAATGGAGACAGCATCAAATTTGTAAAAAGTAGAAGTTTTTGATATAAGGAGAAAATGAGTGGCTTCTGAAAAAAGCAACAGCTAGCAAATGGAAACAAAAAGAAATTTTTTGATATTTGAGTGAATCTTGTTGAATACACCATATGAGTTGTGGGAGAGAAAGATGGCGGAAGAAAGAAAGAGCAATAAGCACAGCTAACAGTGGCAGTGACTCTCTGCAACAAGAAAACTAGGGTCAGGTTAATGATTTTCTGTTACATCCTTTCGTGTTTTTTTCCCCTCTTTTTTGTGGTTGATTTTCGTTATAATTAATGAAGGATGATATCATCTTTTTTGTTTTGTTTGCTAATTGGGTTTGGATGGGTGCAGGCACAAGCCCAGCTATGGTCTTGATAGGTTTTATTAAAATAGTGTATTTGATATTTAAAGTTTATTAAATGTATTTAAATATTAAATTTAGAATTGATTTTAAGTCTAATTTTAAAATTTAACTTTGTCTTACGACGGGGGATCCGAGCCTTGATTTGGAGCGACAGATCATCAGGTTAGGGGGTTTACAGTGATTCGGACGAGGACCACGTGACCCTTGTGCTTCCTCTCTTTCAAGTTTCATCAGAGAGTACAGTTTCCACTATTTCTTTTTTATTTATTAGTTCCATAACATTTTATGGAATTGCGTTAATTTATGTAAAACCCTTGTTGCTAGTTGTTGTTCCTTTAGAAGGTGCCTTTTTAGTTCTCGCTGCCACTATTATTATATTAGAAACCAATTAGCTATTCACAATTATTACCTCTTTTTGTAGTTTTCATTTGTAATAAAGTATTTTCTCCGGCTCTGACATTTTAACTTTTGACATATTTCTTAAGAAATATTAACTTCTAAAAAAAGTATTTTGATTAATTTATATATTTTTTACTTGATGCATTAGGATATGTAAATAAAAAAAATTAAAAAAATTAAAGTTAATTTATTCTTAATTATATAAAACGAATATTTATTTTAAACTAAAATAAAAAGGACCAAAAAATCACTTACTATAGACAAAAGGAAATAACACATTTCCTAAAACTAAAAAAGTATAGAAAATCTTTTAACTCTAAACAACAGTTATAAGAACAGCTCTATTAACTTAAATATTAGGTAAGTGAAGCAGGTAAAGGGAATATGGTATGCAGCTAGCTGGTGATGCTTTTATTAACTTCTTGCTCTTGTTTTTTCCTTACCTCATCAAAATACTTTTTTTTCTTTTAATAAATAAATAAGAGAAATGATATGGATGGTTTCTACAGTCAAAGATCTTATCAGGGACAGAGAGGTCAAAGTCTTGGGACTCAAGTCATAGAAATAACTGAAAGGAAAAAGATTTGCACTTTCACATGCCCCTCACGTTAAGCAACCCGCTACTTCACTCGGAGCCACCTTTGGTATATTCGGGTAAGGTTTCTCATTTGGGCCCATGTACCTTGACATAAATAAGACAGGTAGGCTCAGTTTTTTGGAGAAATTTAGCGTCAATGCTCTCCTATTTTTAGATGCAAAATGGAGATGAATAGTATCACTTTAAATTTGAAGTGACACTATTCATCTCCTCCATTATCATTCTCTATTTTTTTTTTTTTATTTATTATTTAACTCTTTTAATTTATGTTATGTAATATCTTTATAAAAAATAAGTGCTACATGATGTAATAACATGTATTATACTGCACAATATGATAATCGAGGATGAGCGCGATCTTAATGCACCAATTCAAAATGATTGGGAATACCCACCTCCAACGGTAGAAATTGTAGTAGATGAAAATCACTGATTTGAACAATTTTTAACTCGACACAATAGAATTAAGGATAAAGATGCTCATTTTGCACTTCGTAATTCATTAATCATTTATGGGAGCATACTAGAGGTGGAAGTTGAATATTTATGTAGTATTTAATATGAATTTTACCATAATGTAATATGTATTTAATTATCTTGTATCTCAATGATTTTACTTTTATTTGAATTATCCGTTAATATATATAATCTATAATATTCGCTTACAAAATATATTATCTAAAAATTTATGGTATAAGAATAATTTTATATTAAATGGTTATATAAGAAAGGTATATAAATTATATGTGATGAATATGTAAAAAAAAAAAATATAATTTCTTTAATGAAATAAGAAAATAAAAGATAATAATATAATATTGAAGAGAGGGACGAATATAAAATGAAATATTTTTTTTTGAAGTAAAAAATAGAATAATGATTGGAGTAACTTTACTCCATTTTGGAAGACAAAATGAAGGCAAGGGTTGGACATGGCCTTAGATATGGTGGTTTGCATAAACACGACACTTAGGTGCCACTCTTGATTTTCTTATTTGCTTGTCCCATGGATAGAAATTCAAATTTAACAAGTGTTATCCTTACTTTTTCATGAGTGATAGTTGACCTTAAATATTTAATTATATGGCAAGCGGGGATAAAAAAAATTAAAATTATTTATTTTCAAGTTTATTGGCTTTAATTTTACCCTTAGGATAAGTAGTTTGCTCCCATGGTTTTAGCGAGAAAAATACTTGCTAAGTATAATAAAACTGCGATGCATTAATTACGTTTGCCTAATTAATGTGAATTGATGAGATGGGAAAAGGAGCCAACATCAGAGTTACGGGGTTTTTTGAAAGCGATAATTCAAGAATTAATAAATAATAAGTGATAAAATTGGGGGGTTGGGGTGACATCAAATATATTTTTATGACTACTAATTAATAAAGCTTCGAGTATATTATAGGGTAATGATGGTTACTTTTCACGTAGAAATTAGTCGTCCAATCATAATAGTGACTTTAAAGAATATATAGGCTTTTCATGTGTATAAAGTTATGCGGCTGACTCAAGAACATTAATAGTATGATACTCCCACCGTTTCAAATTAGAGTAGGTACTTTCTTTTTAATTTGTTTTAAAATAAATAATATATTTTTAAATTTAGAAATAATTTAATTTTAAATTCTTTATTTTATATTTTACTCTTAAGGATCGTTTGGTATGAACACAAGTAATGCAAGGATTGGTAATGCAAGGATTAATAATATAGGGATTGTAGTGCTGAAATTATTTTTTATCAAGTGTTTGGTTCATTGTATTAAAAATTAGCTATGCAATGTATAATCTAAGCTTGTGTTTGGTTTAAAACTGTACAAAGTCTTTCTTTACAATTATACCCTTGAATATTCTTCTTTCTGTATATAAAGAAATTTAGGAAACGGGTTTGAGGGGCGGTTTAGTAATTTTAGGGTCTTATCCAGGTATAGTTAATGCAAGGGATGAGTAATCCCTTGGTTTCCTTGGTATTAGCTAAGCCCTCCTATGAGGTATAAGTAATCCATGTATTAGGTATGCATAAATTGAATTGAGCAACCAGATATTGTATTGGACAGATTAAATTTTTATACAGGGATTATTTTACTTAGTACAACCTATCAAACAACCCCTTAATGAGAAGCTTTTATTACCACACAAATGTCATGGCCCCACAAAATTTTTACTCCTTAAGCTTTTAAGACCATAAATGTAAAAAAATAAATTTAAACTTCATGCCGAGTCAAATTACCTCATCTAAATTGAAAGGAAGGGAGTATTTATTTTTGGGTTCCCTGTCCTTTAATATGTGTCCTAAAGTGCAACAATGTCCTATTCCATTAATCTTCGACAAGCTCTGTTTCTTCTTTTTTAGCCAGAAGCGGAACTATAATGTTCGTATGTTTTTGTTTGACTAATTTGATGAGCAAGTTACGAAAGGATTGGCAAACAATCAGCTCATGACGATGGTCCAGGGGCGGTTGCAGCGAAGGAGTGCGGGTTCAACCGAATTCGATATTTTTAATACGTAACATAAATTTATGTGTAATAATCTATTAAAATTATAAAAATTAGAAAATATAAATTTATAATTTTTTAAATACAATAAGTTCAATACTAAAAATACTGGAGATTCAAATTCTAAATTCGCCTTGGTATGTGACAAATGCACATTAGGGAAGTCAAATGAGCAGGCAACAAAAATTAGTGGAGCAGGGCAAGATGATCCTTTTAGCAGGTTGGGACATGACTACACCAATTTTTTAAAAGGACTTTATAGTGGAGCTAATGGGAAGAGATGGAAGTAAACATAGAATAAAAAATGAATTACTGTAAAATAAATTATGTTTTACAAGAATTTAAAACTTAATATAATAGAAGTGTATATGGTACAATATGTTATGGAGCCGAAAACAGAGGACAGTTAAAACCGAAGATAATTGTTCCATTGTTATCGGAAAAAATAACGCTCATAAATATGTAATAAATACCTGCCACCCGATAGTATTTAATGGAGAATATTCTATAATATTTAGGTACACTGTCCGTTATAAAAGATTTGTCATTTATGCTCACCGTTACATATTCTTCAATGACCCTCATAATTGATATTAAAGGAGGGCATGATCCTAGGACCTTGTTCCCTAGGTACAACTATAAATACTGAGCTCTGTTATCATTGTAAAGGATACGAATTTTCTGGCAAACTGACACTAAATCTATTCAAAGCTTTATACAATTTTACCTTCATACCTTTTGATTCCGTTACTGTTGTGCTTGGAAGCCTTACTCCCGAAATTATTGTTTCTGCTATTTCATCTCGATCTCAAGGCCAAGTATTGCATATTTCTTCAATTCTTTTATTATTCAGGATCGAATTAATTCAATTGTCTAGAAATCACGTATAAATTCAACTGTGCCGTTTTACGGGTAAACAGTTTGGCACCCACCGTAGGGCCTAGACAGTCGTGTAATTAAGTTGATCCTTGCCTCTTTTACTAACGTATTTTGATTATTTGTTCTTAGCAAAAAATAACAGAAAATGGCAGACAATGGTGTCAGCAACACACACAATCTTGAGGCCCAATGAGACCAGCCTCAGTACGAGGATTCAATCAGTAACACCCGCAATGAGGGAAGCGATGCTATGCCGGTCCACGGCAGGCGGTACCCGCAACATGTTCGAGAGGCGACTCCCGATGATGCTGAAGAGGAGCATGTTGTTGAAGCAGTAAGGGTCCTGCAATAGCAACAAGAGGCCATTCTAGGCCATTTGTGATAGAAATAAAGCAGGAGTTGTCGGGTGCTTCCAATAATGCAAATGAACGAGGTCCAGTCTCCCGGCGCTCCCTCAAATCAAAACAACACCCAAGGGGAGAGGTTGGCTTTGATGGGGTCGGAGGGAGTGGTTCTGGTCACAACAACAAAAGTGATCCCTTCAAAAGCGAGCTCCTGCGGTTTATGAGGGAAGTGAACGTCTACATAGACCAAATCCCAACTGCACCACCGGTGCTGAAAGGGCCAGACTCAAAGAAGTATATTCAGTTGCCGTATAAACCAAGCGCAGCACCAGAATTGATCCTGAAGCGGTTCAAAATGCCCGACTTGCCAAAATATGATGGGACTTTGGACCCTCAGGAGCATATTACCACCTTTACAACGGCGGTGAAGGGGAACGATTTAGCTCCCCACGAGATTGCATCTGTTTTGCTGAAGAAATTCGGAGAGACTCTCACGAGGGGAGCCCTGACGTGGTATTCGCTGTTACCCGAGCATTTCATAGATTCCTTTGAGATGCTTGCAGATTCTTTTATTAAGGGCCATGCTGGAGCTAGAAAGGTGCAGGACCGGAAGGCCAACATATTCAGAATTGCACAAAGAGAGTCCGAATTGCTACAGGAATTCGTCACCCGGTTCCAAAATGAGAGGATGTTGCTTCTGACTATTCTGGATGAATGGGCAGCTGAGGCATTTACCAAGGGTCTGAATCCGAGAAGTTCTGATGCTTCCCGAAAATTGAAGGAAAGCTTGCTTGAGTTCCAAGAGACGACTTGGGCGGATATTCACGACCGGTACGAGTCTAAGATAAGAATTGAAGATGATCGAATTGGCTTCCCGGCGTCAGCAAGAGGTCGAGAGAAGAATAAAGAAAAATCAAAAGACGATTTCGACAAAGATAGACGATCTTCGAGGGGCCGGGTTTTGCCCTACAAACGGGTCAAAGGATGCGACAGAGGTTTCTGGTCGGCAGACAGGTTCATTACCGACAGAAGAACTGATCGCGGTCGGAACAACAGATCATTGGAGGATAAAGAAATGCCAAGTACACGGTATCCTTCTTACCCTAGGCTATTAGAATACAACTTCAACATCAGTGTAGTTGAGTTGGTATCAATTATGGGGAACGAGATCAACGGGGTTACCTTCTCAGAAGCAAAGAGGACGAAGGTGTCAATAACCAATAGCAAGAGATTCCGGGAAGTCACTGAAGACGACATCACTTTCTTGGAGGAGGACGCAGACGGACTGTTGCTACCACACAATGATACATTGGTAATTTCTTTGAATGTACTAGATTTTAAAATCAAACGTGTTTTGGTGGATCCAGGAAGTTCGGCCAATATCATATATTGGAGGGTATAAGAGCAAGCCAAACTTACCTGAAGCATCATTCCGACCACAAAACTCCTCACCGGACTCAACCTCGCAAGCGTGACAACACGAGGAGAGATCCTGCTGCCCACCAATGCCGAAAGGTGATGAAGACGACCCTTTTCGAAGTTTTAGACGGTGATATGGGTTGTAACATTATTCTGGGAAGACCGTGGTTGTACGAGATGAAAGCCGTATTTTTAACATATCATCAGTTGCTAAAATTCTCAACTTCTGAAGGGAATAAACAGATAAAAGGCGACCAACCGGCGGCAAAGGAGATGAATGCGATTTTAGTCTCTAGTAGCAAACGGAATGAGCATCTGGCATAGACATTACAGAAACCAGCACATGCTCCCGAATCAAGTGAAGTTAACCAGGGGGAAGAAGCATCAGAATCTTATCAGGTGCCAAGATACTTACAGGTACCAGAAGAGACGGATGCAACAAAGTCCACATCAGAAGAGCTCGAGCAAGTTGCACGTTTGAAAAGTTCTTGGAGAGGATATTCCACTTGAGGACAGGACTGCACCCCGAGCTCAGGTCTGTCTTTATTGAATTTCTTAAATATAATGCCGATTGTTTTGCGTGGTCGCATGCGGATATGACAAGTATCCTAACATAAGTGGCCGTGTACAAGCTAATCTTGGATCCCAATATCCCTTTGGTAAGACAAAAGAAATGCCATATTACGGAGGCCAGGAATAAATTCGTCAAAGAAGAGGTAACTCACCTACTTGATATCGGTTCAACCCCGAGAGGTAAAGTATCCATATTGGCTAGCTAATCTGGTAGTAGTTCCTAAGAAAAACAATGTGCATAGATTATAAGGACTTGAATAAGGCGTGCCCAAAAGACTCGTTCCTACTGCCAAACATCAATCAAATGATTGATGCAACAGCCGGGCACGAGTTAATGAGTTTACTCGATGCTTATTCCGGGTACAACCAAATTAAGATGAACCTGGAGGATCAGGAAAAGACTTCGTTCATAACGAATTTCGACACATATTGCTATAATGTGATGCCCTTCGGGCTAAAGAACGCCAGAGCCACTTATCAACGACTCGTAAACAAGATGTTTCAAAAACAAATAGGAAAAACCATGGAAGTTTATATAGACTATATGCTTGTTGAGTCTTTGAACCCAGGTGATTATCTTAAGCAATTGCAAGAAATTTTTGATATCCTAAGGAAGCATAACATGAAGCTTAACCCTGAGAAATACGCGTTTGGGGTCAGGTCTAGCAAGTTCCTAGGATTTCTAGTATCACGAAGGGGAATTGAGGTATACTCCGATAAGATCAAAGCCATCGAAGACATCTTGGACCAGTTATCAAGCACGAAAGAAGATCAAAGGCTCACAGGGATATTGGCTGCTTTGAGCAGGTTTATTTCCCGGTCATTAGAGAAATGCCACTGTTTTGTCGCGCCGCCCAAAAAGAAAAAAAACTTCGAATGGACCCCAGAAATTCCAGTGGGCTTTGAGAGATTTGAAAAGGTACTTATGAATCCTCAATTACTATCAAAACCGAAGAAAAGTGAAACACTGTTAGTCTAACTAGCAGTCTTAGAGGTAGCGGTAAGTGCTGTTTTAGTCTATGAGGATGAAGGTACGTAATCTCCCATTTATTACGTTAGTAGAATTTTAACAGGAGCAGAAACTTGCCACCCGCATTTGGAGAAGTTGTCCTTAGCTCTCGTAGTCGCCGCTCGAAAGCTGAGGCTTTACTTCCAATGTGACGCGATAGCTGTTATGACCACCTTTCCCCTGTGGAATATCTTTCACAAACTTGAACTCTCGGGTAGATTGGTCAAATGGGTCGTCGAAATAAGTGAATTCTACATAGGGTATTAACCTATGACTGCGATTAAGTCATAAGTTTTGGCCGACTTTGTGGCCGATTTCAGTCCGGGATTGTTTCCTCTAGCAACCAAAAAAGCAGTGATGGTGTCAAAATCGATATTGGGGTTTGAACCTTATTTATGGACGGAGCTTCCTACATAAAGGGTTCCAAGCTTGGCATAGTATTAACCACGCCTTCGAGAGAAACCCTAAGGCATGCCATAAGAATAGTCCTTTTAACTAACAACAAAGCAGAGTATGAAGCTTTGATTGCAGGACTCGATCTGGACCGGGGACTAGATTCTGAGGTCATAGAAATCAAATGCGACTCCTAGCTGGTGGTAAATAAGGTCTAAGGGATCTTCAAAACCAAAGAGAAGCGCATGCAACAATACGTAATGAAGGTCCCTGGTCTGCTAGCTCGATTACAGGAGTGGCCGATCACTCATATGCCAAGAGAACAAACTGCAGAAGCAAATGCATTAGCTAACCTCGGCTCATCACTGGAAATAAAGGGACCGAATTCCGGGACGGTAGTACAACTCATGCACTCTATTCTGGATGCAAATAGCTACTATGAGCTAAATACGATTAATTTGTCCTGGGACTGGAGGACTGAGATCATCGATTATCTCGAGCACGGGAAATTGCCCGAAGACTCCAAGGCGTCCCGAGCACTACGCGCCAAAGCTGCACGATATAGCTTCAAAGGAGGCCAACTATACATGAAATCTTTTCAGGGCCCACTGGCCCAATGCTTGGGAGGGTCCGAAGCTTATTATGTTATGCGAGAAGTCCATGAAGGGATATGTGGAAATCATTCGGGCGCAAATTCTTTAGTACTAAAACTGGTGAGGGCAGGATATTATTCGACCCGAATGGAACAAGACACCAAAGCTCTCGTGAAAAAAAGCGATAAGTGCCAACGCTACGCCCCACTGGTACATTAACTAGCAGAACCATTACATTCAGTTCTATCTCCATGGCCGTTCATGAAGTGGAGAATGGATATCGTGGGACCACTACTGTCGAACCCTGGTAAGGTAAGATTTTTTTAAATTTTAACTAACTATTTTTCTAAGTGGGTTGAATCAAGTCCTTATCAGAAGATCGACAAACGTGAAGTGGTGGATTTCTTGTGGGAGATCATGATTTACATTTTTGGAATACCAAAAGAGATAGCCTGCGATAACGGGCCACAGTTTATAGGTGCAAAGGTCGCAAAGTTCCTTGAAGACTTGAAAATCAAAAGAATCGCATCTTCGCCCTATCATCCGAGCACAAATGGTCAAGCAGAATCAACGAACAAAGTGATTATAAAAAATCTCAAGAAGAGGTTGGAAACGGCTAAAAGTAAATAGCCTGAGGAACTACCTGGAGTGCTATGGGCATACCGAACAACGGCCAAATCAAGCACATGAAAAACTCCTTTCTCTCTTGTTTATGGAGTAGAAGCTTTAATCCCGGTAGAAATAGGAGAGCTACCTTGAGATATTTCCAAGCAAGTGAAGAGACGAACAACAAAGTGATGTTAGTCAACTTGGAGCTACTCGATGAGCGCATGGACTTGGCACATATAAGAATGGCATGCCAAAAGCAGAGAATGGAAAGATATTATAATCAAAGAGCCAATCTCCGTTATTTCAAAGTGGGAGATTTGATTCTAAGCAAAGTAACTCAAAACACTCGGGAACTCAACGCAAGGAAACAAGGTCCAAACTGGAAAGGCCGCTATCGAATTTCAGTTGTCACCGGGAAAGGTTCATACGAGTTGGAAAATAAGGACGAAAAAAAGTTGTCTAACAATTGGAATGTGGCACACCTCAAGAGATATTATTGCTGACAAACATCATCTGTACTGAAAGTATGTGCTGTACTCTTTTTTCCCTTGTCCAGTTTTTGTCCCAATTGGATTTTTCTGGCAAGGTTTTTAATGAGGCAGCAATGGAAAGCGTACTATAAAGAAGGTTTCAACAACAACACTAAGACCTTTAATAGCAAGGCACATAAGCAACGTACCACTTCAGAGCGGTTAGATAATCTTTGGCTCGATAGTAGAAATCCCACTGGGAAATTGAGTTTTCTATCAAGCAAAGGTTACCCGACCATTCACAAGTGAAACTACTAGAGGATTGTTAGATAGTCTTTGGCTTGATAGTACAAATTCCTAAGGGGAAGCAAAGTTTGTTACCGAACTGAAGATTATCTAACAATTCATTTGTGGAAACCTCGAAGGTGCAAAACTTCCAGTGTTCCAATTCGCATTCTCCACATTTGAATACTGGGGGAGGGGAATGATATGAAGATACGGAAACAATGATTGCCACGTCGACCAGAATACGAAAACTAGAAACATAGTTATGTTATAGTGACCAAGGACTGTGCAGCCAGCCCCGTAGAAACAAGTTGTATAAGCTATCCACAAGAAATGGCAATTTCTTTTTAGCATAACGAATGCTTATGTACTTTTTTAAAATGGAAGGTGTAAAGTAAAGTCCTTTTATTTCTATTTTATTTCTTGTCTGAAAGATGAATTAATTTTATCATTTAAAAGTTAAACGAGTACTTCAAATGCTAATGCCGTAATGAACAGGAGACGTCCTCTTCAAGAGTACTGTAAACATAAGAGGGCCCTCTCTTTTGAAAACCCTCACGATAAAGCGTTGATTTTAGAAGAGCTTGTGCCCGAAATCCAAATGCTTTTGGGAAAAAATTTACCCAAGGCCTTACATAACACGCAAACAGTAAAGCCTGCGCAAAACACATAAGCAAAGATGAATGCAAAGATTAAAACTTGCATAAATGTTCAAACGAAAAAAACTCATGCAATACTTGAGAAAAAGATATTTTCATAAACGTGCTGAAACGGCACAGATACAAAAGTTGGGAAAATAGAGGAAAAGCTAAACAACTGCATCTCCGGAACCCGGAAGAAGAGAAGTGTCCGCGCCCCCAGGGGAAGTGGGTAGATTCGGCGATGGCTCAACATCTTGGCCTTATCAGTTTGGCCTTCAACATCTTCGCCTTCCGGTTCCTCTTCAGTTTCTGAAATTTCAGAACCAGAACCAGAAGAACTGGAAGTATCAGGCCCTACCGGGAGAACTCTTTTAGCAGTTGACTCAAGCTCACGGGCTTTAGCGATTTTGGCATCAAAATCAATGGTACCCGCTTTAGCCTCTTCCAAGATTTTCCTCCTCATGCTGTACATAACATAGGTTTTCTCAACAACAAGGGAAGCCGCTCGACGCTTGAGTTCTTCTTTAAGTTGGATAACCTCGGCAGAGAGGTTTTCCATGTCAGATCTAATGGACTTGAGGCTAACATCGAGTTCGCGGACAGTAGAGCTGAAAATTCTATTGTCGTCTTCTATATAGAGAAGCTCCCTCCTCGCTAGCTTTACCATCATCGTCAATCATAATGGTATCTATGGCTGGCCATCACCACAACTTCCGGAGATGACTCGGGGGCAGTTTTTTTTGCACTCTTATTCTTCCCCCCGGCCGCGGAGGAACGCCTTCTTTTTGGTTGCTTGTTCTCCGGCCGGGGACTTCGAGAAAAAGCACTTGCACCAAATGTAGGCCCAGAGACACCTGTTTATGAAAAAGCTTTCTGTAGCAGCCTTGCCGCATTAGTTGGATCAGCCAAAACGTCCTCCTCAGGGACGACAACTGAGCCCTGGGGTAGACCTACATTCAACATGAGAGAAGAATCAGGAACTTTCTCACAATAAAAGGTAAGGATAAGATGAGTTCAACTTACTATGATTTTTGTCCTTCCACCCATATTTCAGGGGCAACTCTTTCCAAGAGCGGGTTTTCGGGCATAGTAACGTCCAAAATTTTTTAAACCCATTGGTCCAAGCCCTCAACCCTAGGGGGAACCCACCGAGTCGCCGAGGCAGGTAAAGGAAGAAAAATTAATAATGACAAGGAAAGGATCTTTAACAAGAGTAGAAGCAAACTGTATACTTACGAGTGCGGTTCCACAACCTTGGGAAGGAAGGAGCCGAGGCCAGGGTGATTCCACTGGTAGCAACTGAAACAAACCGTTTCATCCACACATTATCGTTATCATCATCCATGCTGGATAGCAGTGCACTGGTGGCCTCGCTTGCTGAAGTTAATCACCCCCCCACAGAAGATCTTGGCGGGAAAAAAAATTCATCACGTGAGCTAGGGATAGCTCCTCCCCTGTTTCTTGGCATAGGCGCCGGAGGTAAGAAATCCTCCTCCACACGTTGGGACTCACCAGTGTCAAACATACTTGGTAGCGGAGGTAAAACTCAGAGTCAAGCTCTCCACTCAAAGAAAATGTCCCCAAAGTGAAGGGATACGTATAAAAGTACGTAAAACTCTTCTTGGGTAAGGTTACCCGCTCCGCCAGATCAGGAGCAACAATGTCTAAATCTTGGCAATGACAATCTTCCTTAACAGCAGGAATGTTGGAAGAACGGATGGAAGAAGGATATCTACTAATGGCCCATGTACGAGGGCTAACAGAAGGAAATTTCTCTTCGAAGTCTTTAGTTGTGACAAAACTTTTAGGGATGATGGTGCTCACTGTAGGAGGAGCGCTTCATCGGCTTTGTTCTTGTTCTTGAGGAACTGGTATTTATTGAAGAAGCCATTATATTTTACGGAAGAAGAAAAAGCTTTTCTCGTATAAGGAGAGCTAAAGAAAGGTTGAAGAACAAAGTACAAATTGAATGAAGAGAGTTTGAGAGAGTTTTGAAACTTATGGGTTGTGAATAAAGGAGATTAATGCGTATAAGTAAAGGTTTAGGCGGTTAAATTCGTGGACACAATTACCTGCCTAACTGGTAAACGTTATGCTTAATCGTGGGATGATGCATGTACGGGATATTAAATGTGGAGAGACATGCGTCTAATCAACCGTTATAAGCTTTTCAGAAGGATTCAGAGAAATTCCCGCCAAAAAGAATGTTTCTACCAGCTTCCTGGTGACACAAAGTTGTGTCACCGGAAAGTAGAGGGACTATCTGTATAGAGTAAAAATATGCTATGATAATTAACTGCATAAGAGAGTGACACGTGGAGCCGAAGACAGAGGTCAGGTAAAACAGAAGACAACTGTTCTATTTGTTACCGGAAAGAATGACGCTCATAAAGATGCAATAAATACCTACCTCCCAGTAGTATTTAATGGAGAATATTCTACAGCATTTAGTACACTGCCAATTACAAAGAATTTGTCATTTATGCTCACCGTTACACATTCTTCAATGGTCCTCATAATTGACATTAATGAAGGGCATGATCCTAGGACCTTGTTCTCTAGGTGCAGCTATAAATAGTGAGCTTTGTTATCATTGTAAAGGACACGGACTTTCTGACAAACTGGCGCTATAATCTATTCAAAGCTTTATACAATTTTACCTTCTACTTTTTGATTTCATTACCGTTGTGCCCGGAAGCCTTGCTCCCGAAATTATTGTTTCGACTATTTCATCTCAATCTCAAGGCTAAGTATTGCATATTTTTTTAATTCTTTTATTATTTCAGGAGCGAATCAATTTACTTGTCTAAAAATCAAGTATAAATTCAACTGTACCGTTTTACGGGTAAACAAAAAGGCACACTACAGAATAAGATATAGATAGGGAGTCGATATTTTTGAATCATGGGGCATTTGCTATATTTGTGGTAGACTTTCACGTATGATCAAGTTGATGATGCTTTATTTGGTTATCGAAATGAATGAATAATTGGGAGAAGTGGTTGGAGCTCGCGTATAATCAAATTTTATTTAGAAAGTAGAAATCTACTTTTACTAATTAGTAATTACATAGCTTGTGTCAGAAGACAATGTACAAAAGCAGAAATAATATCCTCTTCTAACAGCACTGAGGTATATGTATATATACACACACTCAATAAGAGATAGCACATAAGTGGACGTGACATTATTTGTTTCACCAAATATTATCATTCCTGTGATTAGAGACACCTATACCTGAGTCTTTATCTTTAAGCCTCAACAAAAATTTGCTGCTCCTTATTATGTAGGTTAAATTCTTTATCAACCAGGCTATACCAGCGCAGAGGAAAATGAACATGTTATTTCTTATTTGCATCATTCTTTATCATCATTCATCATCAAATGAAACATAACTTTCTAAGAAGCAAAGCAACATGATCTTTACAACTATTTTGGTTATTTAAACCTTCATCTATTTCTTATTGTCTCTGTGTAGAGGTATTCCAAAATTTTAAATCGGTCATGAATGTCTAGTAATAACACTAATCAGCTTATCTTGCGATATGAGTCTTCAATTATAAGTAGTACAATAATCTAGAGGCAGAAGTGCGAGCTCAAATTAGAAGACGTGTCTTAAATGAAATGGTTTATCCTTTCACTAATTTTGTAAATACCTTTGTTTGTATTGAGGATACAGATATTAAGTTGGTTAAGTAGTTACAATGTTAGTAAAGGGTAATTATGTAATTTGGATATGAGTTAGTTTTAGTCGGTTAGTACAAGTATAGTAATATTGTAGCCATACGATCAATACAACAGTATTCATTTTGCTCAACTGTTCTCTTCTCTCTTCCAGTTGTGTCTAGCACAAGCCTGAGTGCTCTCATGACACGGTATCAGAACTCACGGAGGAGATCTGAATACGCTTCTCAGGTGCTCAATAAGAGAGCTAGAGCTCAGTTCGAAGATAGTTGATTTCTCAAAATCCGACTTTTGCGATTAGATTTTCTTCGATTAAGTAATGGGGGAAAACAAAACAAATCACACGCATCCTTTGTTCGTGCATCCATCTGATACTCCAAGCTCAGTGCTAATTCCGGTTCAGTTCAAGAGATCCGAGAACTATAGCTTGTGGTGGAGATCAATGAGGATTGCACTCCAGGCCAAGTGAAAGCTAGGGTTTGTTACTGGTATTACCAAGGCTTCATTCCCGACAACATTGCATGAGGAATGAAAAACCTGTAACGCCATAGCTCTTTCACGGATTATGAATACTGCATCACTAGATCTACTCAATGGTATAATGTATGCATTGAATTCGTAGTCAGTATGGGAGGACCTTTGATAAAGGTTTGACAAAGTTAATCGCATAAGGATCAATCACCTTCATAGGGAAACTGCAACAATTTGTCAAGGTACTGATTCTGTTTTTACATATTTCACGAAATTGATGGAGTTGTGGGGAGAGTTTGATGTAATAGTGCCACCTCCAAACTCTGTTAAGGACTACATTGATCACTTAATTCAGTAGAGGTTGCTTTAACTTCTAGGAATTCTGAATGACTCGTATAATCAAGCAAGGCGACAAATTCTCATGAAGTCTGATAAGTGAGAATTTTGACTACTTATTAGCGCCTTTTTGCTTTTGTTTAGTCTAAAAGCATTAAATTGTATTCTCAAAACTAATGAAAAGTGCAAAATTGCAGGAATATTAGAAGTTGGACTCCCGAGATGAAATCCGACTCAAAAAGAAGTAGTCTGAGCCCAAGGCAACAAAAGAGTACAAAAGCATACAAAGCGAGTTCCGCAGAAGGAATTTTGTCGCTGCAAAAGAAATTGGGGTCCGCAGTATTCCATTTGCGACCGCAAACAATGAAGGAAATCCCAGCAGATTTTCTAGCAAACTATGGACCACGCAGGAATTGTGCGGCCGCAAACGAAGAGCTTGAGATCAACTTCAGAGGGTGTGCAAATTTTCAAGTTCCAAGTCCCTCAGAATTGCCGACTGCACAAGAATTGCGCGACCATAGGAGAAGCGCCTTGCGGCCGCAGACATAAAAGTGCGAACTGCAGAAGACTAGGTTGCAGCTGTAGTTCTAAATCTGCGTTACCGTAGAAATGTTGTCTCGCGGCCGCAGTTCAAAATTGTGCGGCAGCAGAACCCAGCTCCTACAAGATGAAGTATTGTGCGGACCGCACATGGAATTGTGCGGCCGCAGAACCTCCTGAAGGGCATTTTTGTCCAAAATTTCTAGCATTGTATAAATAGACGAGTTTCATAAAATTAGGTCAACTTTTGACATCAGCAAGTCCTGTAGCCATTTTTCTTTGCCTCTTTTTGAAATTTTCTATATTTTAAAGTATTTTACTATAGATTTTATCATTGTAACTTTACAATATGAGTTTAATTAGTATTTCATCTTCTATTTCTTCAATTTCAAGCATGAGTAGCTAGATTTTTTACTAGGATTATGACCCAACCCTAGTGTGTAAACCTTATGGATATCTAATTTAGTGCTTGTTTATGATTGAGTGTTTATTATTTAGCCTTGTTTATGCTTTAATTTGTGAAATTAATAGTTGCAAATATTATTTTATGCCTATTTTCCTTAGTCTCTACTTGAGGAAGAGAGACTTAGTCTAGGAAAACTTGGCTAACAAGAAATTGGGACAATCAAGAGATTGATTAACCTAATTAAAGGGTTCAACCTAGAGATAGTAATAACCCGACTTGAGCTTTTATCAACCGTTTTGTGTGATACCCATTAGGACTTGAGAAAGTCAAATTGGACAAAAACACTCTCTGACCGTGAGATATTGAGTGGGTATTTGAGTGTTGATAGCTATAATACACCCCGATCAGCAAAACAAGTATTAAGGTTTTTATCCTATTAGGTGGACACCCAGGTGATGGTCATAGCCCTAGGCTTTTACAAACTTGAAAAACAACAAAAATAATTATCCTAGTTTTATTTCTTTACTTTACAATCTGTAGTTGTAAAAATAGAAATAACAAGAAAACCATTTTGTGAAAGTGCAAATTAAGATAGTTCAAATTCACGCATTGAAATATACTCCTAACTGCCATCTAGCTCCCTGTAGATTCGATCCCGACTCTTCGTTGGGTTACTATAATTGCAGTCGACCATTTCATACATTGTTTTGAAGTGTGCATTGTGCACGATAGTCAATTTTTGGCGCTGTTGCCGGGGAGTTAAAAACGATGTTAGCTATTTATTTGGGTGTGTTTTTGGAATATCTTATTTTCCTTCCGTGTTACTAACGTGTTGGGAAATTGTAAGTGCAACCATGGAAAATAATGGGCTCGAAAATATTGCTTTAGGAGATGTGGACGTTGAGGATGATCATATGGATGAGGTTCCTCTTGAACCTCAAGCCAATAGACGAGGCCAAATGCCTCATAACAATGTGCCCGCTCCACCCCTACCTCCACCACGAGCGGCTCCACACCGGGTGTTGCCGAATGAAGGATATGTAAGTGCAATAGTCCCTCCCCATATTAGGGCGGGCAACTTTCAAATAACCAATATGGTGTTCACCTTGCTTGAGCAACAAGGGTTCTTCACTGGTACTCCGGGTCAAAACGTATACAATCATTTGAAGGGGTTCGTGGATACGTGTTGGGGGAGTAAACAAACAAATTCTACGAGGATGATTTGAGGATAAAGATTTTTCCCTTTTCTCTATAGGGGAAAGCTTTAGATTGGTTGGAACGTTTGCCAAACCATACTTGGGATGAATTGGCGGAGAAATTTATTTTTAAGTACTTCTCTCCCTGGCTCATGGCTATATTTCAGGATGAAATTCTAGCATTCAATCAAGAGCGCAATGAACCACTACACGACATATGAGAACGATATAGAACAATGGTTAAAGAGTGTCCCAACAATGATATGACGGAGAACATGATTCAACAAAGTTTCTATCGGGGATCAACACAACCAACTAATGTGTAGTGAACAACTTGACTGTGGGAACTTCATGACTACGCCTTATGCGGAGGCGTGTGATATTTTGGACGACATGGCGGATACTTCATCGGCGTGGAAATCTCGGGCTAATGTTCCATAAGGTGATCCCAATGTGATTCACTTTCATAAAGAGTTGCATGACCATGGTCAAGACATAGCCGAATTGACTACCACCATGAACCAATTGGCAAAGACTCAACTTCAACAAGTACAAAACCCAAGGCAAGTCAATGCAATAAAGGGAGTAAGCATGATGGTGAATAAATGGAGAACAAAGGGTCCAGAAGTGCAACAAGAGTGGACAATTTTGTGCAAGAAGATAGTAGGTTTAATCAAGATGACTCTTATAATGACCAAGAAGAAGAAGTCCATTATGTGAACAACTTTCAAGGGCAAAGAAATAACTTCCAAGGCCCAAGCCAACAACAATGGCGACCTCAAAACAATCAAGAAAAATGAAATTCTCACAACCAAGGTAATTGGAGTGGTGGAAACAATCAAAGCAATTGGAATAACAACAACAATCAAGGAAATTGGAGTGGGGGCAATAATCATGGGAATTGCCATAACAACAATAACCAAGGCAATTGGGGAGGTCAATCATGGGTCAGGTTTTCAAAGGCCCCCGATGTATCAAAACCGAGCAACCCGCTTCCTTATCCTTCCCATAGTCCTAGTTCTTTCAATAATGAAATGGGACGTATTGAGAACATGTTCAAGCAAATGATCGAGAAGAACGCCGATTCTGATGCCCAACTTGCTTCGCACAACACATCGATCCACAACTTAGAAGTGCAAATGAGGCAAATCTCTCAAGCACTAAATTCTCGTCCTAAGGGAGTACTACCAAGTGACACGGTGGTGAACCTAAAGGGTGGGAACAATACGGGGCATGCAATGGCCGTTACGACAAGAAGTGGAAGAGGTAGAAATGCACCCACCTCAAGTCAAAGGCAACTTGTGGATGATGATCAAGTAGTACACAAAGAAGAGATCTCGTAAAATGTGGTGCAAGTACATGATGAAGTGTGGATTGATATTGATGACAATGTGGAGGAGACTCAAGAGGAAGTGAACCCATGTAGGAATCACGTTATTGACATACTGGAACTGGTTGTGCAAAAGGCTAAGGCAACATTGCCTAAGCCTCCCCCTCCATATCCTCAAAGGTTTGCCAAGCAAAATGGTGAGAATAAATTCAAAAAATTCATTGACATAATGAAGAGTCTCTCGATCAATGTGCCATTAGTTGAAGCTTTAGAATAAATGTCCGGTTATGCAAAGTTTATGAAGGATTTGGTGACAAAGAAGCAGTCGATGAAGTTTGAAACTATCAGAGTCACTCATCAAGTGAGTGAAATTGTGCATTCAATGGCTCAAAATTGGAAGATCCCGGCGCTTTCATAATCCCTTGTACCATTGGAAGTGCCGAGTTTGCTAAAGCTCTTTGTGATCTTGAGGCAGATATCAATTTGATGCCCTATTTGGTTTTCAATACTTTGGGAATTGGACAATCAAGACCCACATCTATGAGATTACAAATGGCCGATCGTACCATGAAGAGACCGTTGGGAGTGATTGAAGATGTATTGATTCGTGTTGACAAATTCATTCTTCCGGCGAATTTTGTCATTCTTGATTGTGAAGTGGACTAAGAGGTGCCGATTATTCTTGGAAGACCTTTCCTTGCTATGGGGAAGGCTCTTCTTGATGTGGAGTCGGAGAACTCACTTTCCGGGTGGGTGATGAAAAGGTGGTATTCCACGTGTGCAAATCTATGCGGCAACCTAATGACAATGAAGTGTGTTCTTTTGGGGACTTGGTGACCGATGTGATTGTTGATATGGGTGACAAGTTGGAGACCGTCTTGCTCAACTTTGATGATGACGAGATGGTTGGCTTCAAGGAATGTGTGAATTCTTTGCAAGGAATGGGTTCGTGCAACTATGCACCCTGGAAACTCTCGTTGGATCTTGAAAATAGGAAAACTCCTTCTACAAAGCCTTCAATTGAAGAGCCTCCAACCTTGGAGTTGAAGCATTTGCCTCCACATCTTCGGTATGAATTTCTTGGCCCTTGTTCTGCTTTACCGGTGATTCTTTTCTCTTTTTTGACTAAGGTGAAAGTTGACTCCGCATTGACGGTGCTACATAAGAGGAGGAAGGCTATTGGATGGACATTGGCGGATATTCGAGGAATAAGCCCCGCATTTCGCATGCACAAGATCAACTTGGAGGAAGATGCCAAACCATCTATTAAACATAAAGTGGAGGCCACGCGGGCCACGTGGATATTCAGGGAACATAAAGTGGAGGCCATGCGGGGTTTTACCGACGTTTTATCAAGGATTTCTCTAAAGTGGTGAACCCGTTGTGCAAACTTTTAGAGAAAGATGTTATGTGTAACTTCAATGATGATTGCATGAGATCCTTTGAATTGTTAAAGTTCAAGTTGACAAACACTTCCATTATCACCGCTTCTAATTGGAGTATCCCTTTTGAGCTCATGTGCGATGCTAGTGAAGTAGCGGTGGGAGTTATTTTGGGACAACGCATCAACAAGATTTTTCATCCGGTCTACTATGCTAGTAAGACCATCAATGGTGCCCAAGTCAACTACACTATTACGGAGAAAGAGCGCATTGCCATTGTGTTCGCAATTGAGAAGTTCCACCCGTACTTGATAGGTGCGAAAGTTATTGTCCACATGGATCATGCGGCACTTCGCTATCTTATGAGCAAGAAAGACTCCAAAGCTCAATTGATGAAATGGGTGCTTTTGTTGCATAAGTTTGATATTGACATCCAAGATCGAAGAGGGAGTGAAAATCAAGCGGTGGACCACTTGTCTCGTTCGGAGGAGGAGGGAAGGCCGCATGATGGCCTTGAAATCATGACTCCTTCCCCGATGAGCAACTCTTGGCTATTTCAATGAAGGAGGTGCCATGGTTCGCGGAGCTAGCAAACTTCCTTGTGTTTGTACAGATGGGGTAATTAGAAGATGTGTACCGGAAGAAGAGCAAAGTGATATTCTTGGGGTGTGTCATTCTTTGCCATATGGTAGTCATATACCTTTTTCGGATTTGTTCGGATGGGGTAATTAGAGGATGTGTACCGGAAGAAGAGCAAAGTGATATTCTTGGGGCTTGTCATTCTTTGCCTTATGGTCGTCACCATGGTGGAGCAAGAACGGCGGCAAAAGTGCTAAGTTGCGACTTCTATTGGCCCACTCTTTTCAAGGCTGCAAGTGATTTAGTGAAAAGATGTGATGAATGACAAAGGTCCGTTGGAATCTCGAAGAAGAATGAAATGCCTCTCACTACTATTTTAGAGATTGATATCTTTGATGTGTGGGGTATTGATTTCTTGGGTCCTTTTGTGAGTTCTTGTAGAAACACTTACATCTTGGTCGAAGTTGATTATGTGCCTAAATGGGTTGAGGCCATTGCTTTACCCAACAATGAAGCGAGAAGTGTGGTGGCATTCTTGAAGAAGAATATTTTTTACAAGGTTTGGTACGCCGTGAGCTATCATAAGCGATGGGGGGTCGTATTTTTGCAACAAGGATTTTGAAACTTTACTTAGCAAGTATGGTGTTACTCATAAAGTTACGACTTCCTATCATCCACAAGCTAGCGGTCAAGTAGAAGTCTCCAACCGGGAGATAAAGAGTATCTTGTCTAAAACAGTGAATGCTAACCAGTTGGTCAAAGAAGATTGATGATGCATTATGGGCATATTGGACTGCTTTTAAAACTCCTACCGGAATGTCTTCATACCGGCTGGTGTTCGGCAAAGCTTGTCATCTTCCAAAGGAACTTGAGCACAAAGCCATGTGGGACTCTAAATAAGTTGAATTTTGATTTGGATGTAGCTGCTAATTTGAAGGTTGTACATTTGAATGAATTGGATAAGTTCCGGTACCATGCTTATGCAAGTTTGTCCTTGTACAAAGAAAAGATGAAATATCTGCATGAAAAATACATTTGGAACAAAGCGTTTAAAGTGGGTGATCTTGTTGTGTTGTTCAACTCACGGTTGAGGATGTTTCCCGGAAAGCTAAAGTCTGAATGGAGTGGTCCCATTGTGGGTGTGACGCCTTTTGGTGAATTGGACTTGAAGAACAAAAACAATAAGGTATTTCGAGTCAATGGCCACCGGGTGAAGAACTATTTGGGAATAGTTGGTGATAGCCACGTTGTGGCAGTGATTCATTTCAAATGATGGTAATCTGCATCGTGCTGCGATGTTAAATCAAGCGCTTCTTGGGAGGCAACTCATGTTTCTTTTTTCTTTTCTTGTCTTCTTTTGTAGTTAGGTATTATTTTTCGTGCTAATTGGATTTGAAATGTATTGCTGGGATGAGTGAACTTTACAAGAATTGTGCCTAGAAAATGGGTTAAGTGTGGAAAGAATTGCGGACTGCAAATGTAATTGTGCTGACCGCACAATTATTGTTCCTATAGCAAAAGGAACTCTGCGGTTGCACAATTACATTGTGGACCACAGAAATTGAAGGTAGAAAATGACAACTCTCTGAAGTTGGTCTGTCAGAAAAATGACCAATTTGCGGCCACAAGACGAATTCTGCGGTCCGCAAAGAAATCTGTGGCCGCACACCAAATTCTGCGAATCGCAAAACGCAATGGCAACTGGGCCCTCAAGTAATAGAGTACGGACCGCAATTGGAATTTTGCAGCCGCACTCACGTCTCTTTCCCTTGGCAGAAACCGTTGAGTATAAATAGAGGGCTTACGGCTACTGTTATCCTTTTCCATCTCTGAGCTTACTTCTTGAATCATATGTCCACACGCCTAGCAACTGTGACCACTCATTTCTTGCACTCATTCACATTTGATATGCTTCATAATATTTTTAGTTTATTTTAATTTTTAGATTTATTGTGAAAATTTAGACCATTTGTCTGTTGAATCTATTTGAACAACCATGTGGGGTAAATATGTAGTGGGTAGACTGGAAAATGCTCTAAGGGAAATGGGTAAATAGATTTTAACGCTTAGATGTTGTGTCCATGTCAAAATTGTGCAAAAATTTCAAGCCCTAGGTGAAAATGACGGTCTACTCGTAATTGGTTCAAATCTGTGGCCGCACAAGAAATTATGCGGTCCGCAGAAGCTCAATCTAGGGTACTTTAGTAAGGCACGGTTCTGTGGCCGCAAAAAAAAATGTGCAGACCGCAGAAATCACATTGCGGCCGCAGAACACCTTATTTCCTGTGATTAAAGAGTTGTCAAATTCGTGACTCTCATGTGCGGCCGTAAGACAATTTGTGGAGACCGTAGAAAACTGGTTACAGTCGCAAAATAGTCAATTCTCTGTCATCAGAGAGTTGGCAAATTGGTGCTATTTGAGTTGCGGTCGTTATGAGAAATGTGCGAACCGTAATCTATTTCCGCGGTTGCAATGGAAAACTGTACGGTCGACAATGCCCATTCTGCAGCCACAATGAAAATTATGTGGACCGCAACCCTCTACCCTGCAAACATGTTTCTATTGTGTTTTTCACTGGATCATCTGTAGTGTCCTTACATTCATTTTGTGTTTGAACTTGAACTACAACTAACAATTGCCTTTTCTTGGTATAGAAAATGATTCGATCCAGAGGCCGAGGCTTCACTTCGAAAGGAAGGGGTGACCCTTCTCGGGGATGAGGGAAGAGACACTTGCCTAGTGCCCAACAACAAGAAAGCAGAAAGAAGACAACAGTCAGCAGAGGGAGAGGTGCAGACCTCTCGGAGACCAGTTCTTATGTCCCGTCTAGGGATGTATCAGAGGGCAACTCAGCCTCTGTACATGAGTAGTTGACTGTCCAATCAAGGCCGCCAGGGAGATACCAGCTCAAGGATGAGCTGCCATCTTCACATAGCACCTCCGAGGGTTCGGAGAGTGCTAGTCAGGCTTTTAAGCCTTCCACTACACCTGTCCCCCAAGCACTAGAGACATCCGTTCAAGATATCCCCGATGATGGCAGAGGGGGAGATGATACTATTACCGGCCTTGAGAGGTCGAAGAAGAAAGAGGTGTGGGAGGATCGGTTTGTCAGTTTGGCTGCCTTTACCGGTTTCCGTCAATGGTGGCCAGCGAGGTTGCTCACTCTTGAGCGGCAGTTTCAGTTGAACGATCTCGAGAGGTATAAACCTGCAATATTGAGATAGTTTCAAGAGTGCAACGGGTGGAAGTGGTTTACTCAGAGCATGGTGGATACGAAAGAATACCTTGTCCGGGAATTCTACGCCAGTGTGGCGCATATCAAGAAAGGGACAAAGGTGACTAAAGTAAGGAACCTCAAGGTGCGATTTGATCATCACACATTGAACACTTACTTGGTTTTTGATGATGTGGAGTCCGCAAAGTACTTAGACAAATGTGCACTTGGGGATGCATCTCTGCCTTGGCTAGCTGAGATTTAGCAGGTCTTGGGCCACCACCACCATGGATCACAGCAGGGGTTTCTATTCACAGGAGTACGCTGAGCTTTGAGGCAAGGGGGTGAAAGACATTTGTATGCAGCCAACTAGACACGAGCCAAAATGAGACATATCTTCCTATCCCGCGAGCAGTTCTAGTTGCCTCCATCATGGCAGGGTACCCCATCAATGTGGGAGCCGTGATGTTGGCCAATATCTCTGTGGTCGCTTGGCAAGCTGACACATCCTATCCGTATCCCAACACCATTATAGAGTATCTTACGGATGCGAGGGTAGAGCCGAGGGACTTTGATATGAAGATGCAGGCAAAGAAGCCCTTCTCATGGTACTCACTGATGGATGCACGCAACCCTAAGAAAAAGGGTCAGCCATCTACCACCACAGGCCAGTTTGATGAGTTATCGGTGGTAGCTGCAGAGGCAGTTGACATTCCATCCACTTCAGCCAAGCCCTCAGCTAGTCCCCAGTTATGCCTCCACCACCACCCTTAGTGCCTACAACAGTCCCTGTCGCAGGCTCTACCTCGGCTTTGAAGCCGGTGCTGATGCCTACTGCTCCACTCTCTGCACTGCAAGTCTCCCAGAAATTGGCGAGCCTCAACAATTGTATGTAGACAGCTACTGTAAAGTTATTTGTTTCATCTAGTACTGGTGCAGCACATTCCTCTATGTCGGCACCTCATAGAGGAACTCTGAAGAAGCTCCTGGACAACCAGAACACAATCATGGCTACGTTGGTACAACATAGGTCAGTGATCGAATAGCTGGGAAAAGAAGTTAAGAAAATGAGAAAGTCCCAGGCCTCTAGAAAGTCAATGGACAAGCTCTGGAGACAGGTTACCAAGCTTGCGGCAGCCGGAGATATTCCATTTTATACGCTGATTGACCCATACCATCCAGGCCCAGATCCTACAGCACCAGCTAGCCAGTTTGAGGAGCCAGACTCTGCTGCTGATACTACTGAGGCAGTGCGTCAGATGTTCACCAACCTAGTCACTCTCAGAGTTGAGGATGATAAGATCCAGTTGGAGGAGACTGAGGGTGGTGACACTGCTGTGGACACAGAGATGGCCAAGGAGCCATAGGGAGTTTTTTTCACTCTTACCCTTCCTGTACTCCTATTTTGTTATGCTTTGGAGAGAATGCTTATTTTTTATTCGAGGGGTGGAGTTTATTTGATCTGATTCGATGATTCTGAGACAATTGGTTTGTAATAACTTGACAGTATTTTCTTCTTTTTTCTATTCTGTATGTATATATTCTCTCTTTTCTTCACTCATTATATATATATCTTCTCTCATTATGTACATTCGTCATTCTTTCAATAGTTTTTATTTTGTAGCTTCTTTATGTTTATTTTCTTATTAGCTAGTGTTTAAATTAGTAGCTTCTTTTCGATTTAGTAGATTCTTTTTATGTTTTAATAAATAATAAGCCTTTAGTTTTCTTAATGCCATGGTTCTTTTCAAAGGTTGTTTTTGTGTGAACCGGGTGACTCTTCCCAATGATAGATGGCGTGACAACCTTCTTAAGGGACTGAGTCTATTTTTGGTGTTTAGATAATAACGGTAGTAGTAATGAATAAAAAGACCTAATTAATTCATGCTCGAAGAGACAAACATGCTTCACTTGGTACCAACACACTTAACTATGTGCTTATGGTTAGAAACAAGGTTTTTGAAAGAAATAGCTCTAGTTAGTGACTTTGTGACTCTTATGTTGTCTTAGGCAATCATCGAGTGGTTTAATCGAACCATAGTGATTTTCAATCTTGAATGTGGTCGCTATCGGCCCTTGACTCTATCCTCTTTAACTATCCAGTTGTGTGAGGGGTGAGATGTTTTGTTGCTAGTCCAAGTACCCGTGCGAATGGTCTATAACTTGCCCTGAATGTGTTTCAAGGCGAAATATTTAAGTTTTGCTTTACTTGAAAGTGATTGTAGGCTTTCCTTTACCCGCTTGAATTTTACATTGCCTACTAATGTTGTTATCCCCAGTCAACCCATTCGAGCCTCGAGCCTTTCTCATTTGATAATGATGTTACAAGCCTTTAGCCGTTTTGTCGTGACCCTCTCTTGGCACCTGAGCTTTCCTTAACATTCTTGTGAAACAATTGGATAAAAACATAAGTTTTGGGGGATAGAAGAGGAACTTGAAAAAGGTATCAAGGCATAAAAGAGAAAATAAATGATGAGAAGGAAAGGCAAAAAAAGAAAAGAACAAAAAGTAAAATGCAAAAGAAAGTGAATACGTGGAAGAGTTGAAGGGATTCAAAGAAAGGTAATGATCCAAAACATGGAGAAATCAAAGAGGGAGAAAATGAATGTCATGATCAAGAAAGAGTGATGTTAAGTCTCTCTAGTTCCCTAAGGAAAATAAAGTGCCTCAAAGAATTGGCAAAGCATGAGCCGAAAAAAAAATGGAGTGCTTAAGGAAAGGTGTAACCACTCAACTATATTGTATCCAATCCTAACCCAAAAGCCTTCATTACATCCCCAAAGAAGTCCTATCTAATTTCAGTCCGAGTAAGCTTACATTGGTGGCGATCTACATGAGGGGCAAGCCTATGGTACTTGAAGCCGCACTTGTGACATTCTCTTGAGAGAGGTGTGTGAACCTTTCATAAGCCTTTGGATTGAGTGCTAAAAAATTTTAAGTGAGCTGCAAACAGAGAGTAGAGAAGGAGGAGTTTAGAATCCACAATGGCCTACATGAGAGATCGATCTTCCTTGATGAATGAAGTCAACTCTTGATGCTTAAGTGTCATATTAAAACTATATTTGCATAAATGTTCAACTTGTCGCCTTGTTGATAATACATAAGTAGTGTGGACAATTGTTGGTCCCAACTGATGTATGAATGGCTCACCTTTGAATGGCTGAAATGACCCTCAACTTGTGGACGTGAAAACTATTTTGCTTGCTTGAGGACAAGCAAAGACTTAAGTTTGGGGGAGTTGATAAGTAGGGATTTTGACAACTTATTAGCGCATTTTTTCATTTGTTTTAGTCTAAAAGCATTGAATTATGTTCTCAAAACTAATAAAAAATACAAAATTGCAGGAATGTTGAAAGTTGAACTCCCGAGATGAAATCCGACTCAAAAAGTAGTCCGAGCCCAAGACAACAAAATGGTACAGAAGCATACAAAGCGCGGCCTGCAGAAGGAATTCTGTGGCCGCATAAGAAATTGCGGTCTGTAGAATTCCATCTACGGCCCCAAACAATGAAGTAAATCCCAGCAGACTTTCTAGCAAACTGCGAACCGTACAAGAATTGTGTGGCCGCAAATGAAGAGCTTGAGATAAATTTCAGAGGGTGTGCAAATTTCCAGTTCTAAATCTACAAACGGCAGAAATGTTGTCTCGCGACCGTAGTTCAGAATTGTGCGGCCGTAGAACCCTAGCTCCTGCAAAATGAAGAATTCTACGGGCCGCACAAGGAATTGTGCGGCCGCAGAACCTCCCGAAGGACATGTTTGTCGGAAATTTCCAGCCTTATATAAATAGACGCATTTCATAAAATTAGGTCAACTTTTGACATCAGCAAGTCCCGTAGCCATTTTTCTTTGCCTCTTTTGGAAGTTTTCTATATTTTAGAGTATTTTACTATAGATTTTATCATTGTAACTTTACAATATGACTTTAATTAGTATTTCTTCTCTATTTCTTCGATTTCAAGCATGAGTAGCTAGATTCTTTACTAGGGTTGTGACCCAACCCTAGTGTGTAAATGTTATAGGTATCTAATTTAGTGCTTGTTTATGATTGAGTTTTATTATTTAGCCTTATTTATGCTTTAATTTGTAGAACTAATGGTTGCAAATATTAGTTCATGCCTATTTCCCTTAGTCTCTACTTGAGGAAGAGAGACTTAGTATAGGAAAACTTGGCTAACGAGAAACTGGGTCAATCGAGAGATTGATTAACCCAATTAAAGGGTTCAACCTAGAGATAGTAATAACCCGACTTGAGCTTTTATCAACTGTTTTGTGTGATACTCATTTGGACTTGAGAAAGCCAAATTGGGCTAAAATACTCTCTGACCGAGAGGTATTGAGTGGGTATTTGAGTGTTGATAGCTATAATACACCCCGATCAGCAAAACAAGTATTAAGGTTTTGATCAAACGATCCCCGAACAATGTTTGTTGTTGTTGAAGAGTGGTCACTGACGTTTGAATAGGAGTCAGGGCTTGTTTGATCAGGTGGGGCAGGGTTTTCAAGAGTTGGTCCACTTTGGCATTGGCGTGTTGTGCAATTAGACCAAGTCTTGAAAGGGCTGGCATTGTTGAAGAAGGTGGACCCGTGGTGGATGGGGGTTCAGGTTCTGCAGCAGTAGTGGAGGCTTCTGGATCTTGGGGAGATGGAAGAGTTTGGGAGTCAATGTCCTGAATTGGGGTCTCTGTTGGGGCAGCAGAATCACTTATACGAGTGATATCTATGTCCCTCGTTGAATTTCCGAGTTTGTCAGCTTGTGGCAAGAAAGGAACATTCACCATTTGGCAAAGGGTTGTAATCAAACTCGAAAAGGGAGGTGATGTGGCACGCTGCGTTGCCCGGATGCCAATCTCCTGGAAAATGAGACTCCCTGCATTAATTTTTATACCGGCCATAATACACGCAATGAGAAGTGCTTTCTCAATGCTGATATCTGTTTCGTTTCTGGACGGTATTAAATGGGAGGTGACGAAGTTCAGCCAAAATTTTCCTTCCCTTGTGAGATCCTCTTTATAAATTTTCTTTCCAGGGTTAATCCAAGCAGGAGTCCCCTTGGCAATAATGGACGCTATCCATCCACGTTCGTTTTCTTTGTTGGAGTACTTGGCATCGTACTCAGCTGTGCCTGATTCCCAATCGGGGAAGTAGAGTTCATTAATATGGTCACTGTCGCAAAACACACTCTTTCCCCGAACCTGTACGATGCCCGTGAATATTCTGTTGCGTCTGTGGTACCCCGTTCTTGAAGCTCCGTAGGTTGCATAGAATTCCTGGACCATTGACTCATTGTATTCTTTAGGGTCCGTAGTGAAATACTCCCATTTTCTCGTTTTGACGTTGTCGAGAATATGAGGGTACTGATCCTGTAAACCATTCAAACTCAACTTTTTCTCCCCCAAGATTTTCCTTTTAGTTAGCCCTTCCCTGAACAATGTCTTGGAACCTTCAACCCCGAATCGAAGTTGCAGGTCATCTCTGCGTTTCCTTCTAGCCTTAGCCACTAGATCAACTTCAGGCAAGCGGTCCTCCTCATTAGACTGGGAGGTGCTTGGCAAATTAGGTTCCAGTCTTGGACGTTTGGGTTGTGCCATGGTAAGACCGGAGGATGATCTTTTCTTTGCGGAATGCTTTTTAGGTGCTATATCTGCATGAGGGTAAAATGTAAGCGACATTGTCATCAATAGAGAAAAGAAAAAAAAACAGGAAGAATCAACAAGGACTTACAGAAATGCGGCATGGTTTGCGGTCGCATATCCACTATGCGAACCGAAAACTCGTCGCATTCTTAGATGTGCCAAGCCAGCTTTCATTCTGTGGTGGAATATGCGAATCGCATTACCACTATGCGAATCGCATATCCATCGCAGAGTGTTCTTGTGCACAGGCACGTTTGCTGAACACAAATGCGATCGCATATCCACCGCAAAGTGAGATATGCGATCGCAAACTCACTGCGAAAATTGCTGATGTTAAGCAAAATGGTCTGACCTTGTTTGCTGTGCCTTTGCGATCCACATAGTCATTATGCGATCGCAAAGGCACCGCATTTGTTGTCTTCCTCAAATATCTAGGGTTTAGGGATGCGGTCAAATTGCGATTCACATTTTGATTTTGTGGACCGCAAATACCCTTGGATACACAAGTATGTTCATCCCCCAAGAATTACAACCCTAGCTTCCTGTTTTCATCCCGCACAAAGTTCAAACAACTACATTGAACCACCAAACTTAACTTGCAAAATTAAAATTTAAAATATAGCAAAGGTAGCAGTTTAGTAGGTAAGCAAACATACCTAGGAAGAAGATTGGAGGATTTAGGACAACTTTTAATCAGCACTTCGATGTTTGGTAAGCTTGAAATTCAAGTTTTCCCCGATAATGTCTATTGCTGTTCGTTCTCTATTGTGTTCTCTTTTTTTTCTTTTTTTTATTTTTATTTTATATATACTAAATTGAAGGACTAAGAAGAGGAGGGAATACGTACACGTACCTGTCTGTATGTGATGATTGAGTCATCACATAGTGTAAATGCGAATCGCAAAGTAGGCTACCTCACCGCATTTATGTCATTGTTTTGAGCCAAACCTTCTGTCTCTGTTTGCGATGAGAATGCGGACCGCATAACACCAATGCGATCCAGAAAATGCTGTGCATCGTCGCATTTATGACAGCTATGTTTATTCAACTTTCTGCTTTAGTTTGCGGCACAAATGCGGCTCGCATATTGATAATGCGATCGCATTTGTGTAGCATTTGTCACATTGTTGATTTTCTTCAATTTCAAGAACTCTTTTTCAATTTTGTGTCCTTTTGTCAAACTCCTGCATTGTAAAACATCCTTCAAATAGCCCTAAGTACAACTATGATATCAAAACTTAAATAAAGGTACAACAACAAGCCAAAGTAAATATTACCACACATGGGTTGCCTCCCATGAAGCGCTTGATTTAACGTCGCGGCACGACAAAGCTAGGACGCCTCTGAAATCATTCCATGGTTGGGCATGGACCATCCTTTAGAGCTAGCTGCTCTACCAAATGTTTCTCTCCATCTGCTCCCAAGTAGTGCTTAATTCTTTGACCGTTCACCTTGAAGGTTTGGAGTCCATCCTCCGATGCTAGTTCGACAGCTCCAAAGGGCAAGACGTCGACAACTTTGAAAGGGCCTGACCATTTAGACTTTAGCTTCCCCGGAAATAGTTTTAGTCTTGAGTTGAAAAGCAATACCAGATACCCTGCCTTGAATTCTCTTTTTAAGATCTTTTTGTCATGGACAAATTTCATTCTTTCCTTATATACGGCTGCACTTTCATATGCATGGAGACGGAACTCCTCCATTTCATTCAATTGTGCTAGCCTCAGAGCTCCAGCCTCTGCCCAGTCCATGTTTAATCTTTTTAAGGCCCACATAGCTTTATGGTCAAGTTCTACAGGTAAATGGCAAGCTTTTCCAAAAACTAGCCGATAAGGGGATGTACCGATGGGGGTTTTGTACGCTGTGCGGTATGCCCATAGAGCATCATCTAGCTTCTTTGACCAGTCGATCCTATTTGCATTCTCCGTCTTTACTAGTATGCTCTTTATTTCCCTGTTAGATACCTCAACTTGACCGCTCAACTGTGGATGGTAGGGTGTGGCAACCTTATGCTTGACACCGTACTTGTCAAGGAGACCTTTAAAGACTCTGTTACAGAAATGCGAACCCCCATCACTGAGAATGGCTCTTGGGGTGCCAAACCGAGTGAAAATATTCTTCTTTAGAAACACGGTCACACTCCGAGCCTCGTTGTTTAGTAAAGCAATGGCTTCTATCCATTTGGACACGTAGTCCACAGCTACTAAGATATATTTCATCCCACATGAGCTTATAAAAGGGCCCATGAAGTCAATACCCCAAATGTCTAATAGTTCGATTTCCATCACAAAGTTCATAGGCATCTCATGCCTCCTAAAAATTGGGCCCTGCCTTTGGCATTGGTCACAAGACTTGAGCAACTGATTAGCCTCCTGATAAATGGTAGGCCAGTAATAACCACATTCAAAGATCTTTGCCGCCGTTCTATTCCCCCATGATGACCCATAACCGGTGAGTCATGACAAGCTTTCAAAATTTGTAGCATCTCTTCCTCAGGCACGCATCTCCTGATTATGTTATCCGCACAGACACGGAACAAGAAGGGTTCTTTCCAATATCGACAATCCCTCAAGAACTTCTTCTTTTGGTAAGATTCCAACCCTTCCGGAATAAGATCGCTGACTATGTAGTTAGCGATGTATGCATACCACGGTGCAAAGGAATTGGATAATGCCAGTATTTGTTCATCTGGAAATGCATCATTGATTTCTAGCTCTCCTTTTTGTCTCCCCGATTCTTCAATTCTGGACAAGTGATCTGCTACTTGGTTTTGTGTTCCCTTTCGATCCATCACTTCAAAATCAAACTCTTGCAGCAGTAAAACCCATCAGATTAGTCGCGTCTTTGCATCTTTCTTCGCCATCAGATAACGGAGAGCTGCATGGTCGGTGTATACAATTACTTTGGATAACCCAGCAGATACGCATGGAACTTTTCGAAAGCATAAACAATGGCCAACAGTTCTTGCTCAGTTACTGTGTAATTTATCTGTGCCCCATTAAGTGTTTTGCTAGCATAATAGATGGGGTGAAAAACTTTATTGTGTCTTTGTCCCAGCATAACTCCAATAGCTACACCACTGGCGTCACACATAAGTTCAAAATAAAGCGACCAATCAGGAGTGACAATAATGGGTGCCGTGGTGAGGTTTGTCTTCAGTTCCTCAAAAGCTTTGAGGCATTTCTCATCAAAGACGAACTTGGCATCCTTCTCAAGGAGTTTACACATTGGATTTGTAATCTTTGAGAAGTCCTTAATGAAACACCTGTAGAATCCGGCATGCCCCAAAAAACTACAGACACCTTTGACGGACGTGGGTGGAGGAAGCTTAGAGATGATTTCTATTTTAGCTTTATCTACCTCTATGCCACGCCTTGAGATTTTATGTCCCAGAACAATACCTTCATCCACCATGAAGTGGCATTTCTCCCAATTTAGTACAAGGTTTGTCTCCTCGCATCGCTTGAGCACTTGTTTGAGATTCTTCAGGCAATGCTCAAAAGTCTCACCTACTATCGAAAAATCATCCATAAAAACCTCAAGAAAATCCTCTACCATATCGGAGAAGATAGACATCATACATCTCTGGAAGGTAGCTGGAGCGTTGCATAGGCCGAATGGCATCCAACTAAAAGCAAGTGTTCCATATGGGCATGTGAACGTTGTCTTCTCCTGGTCCTCCAAAGCTATGTTGATCTGATTATAACCGGAGTATCCATCAAGGAAACAATAAAAGGACTTTTCCGCTAGCCGATCAAGCATTTGATCAATAAAAGGCATAGGGAAATGGTCCTTGCATGTGGCACTATTTAGTTTCCTATAGTCCATGCATACCCTCCATCCTGTTACTGTTCTTGTTGGAATAAGCTCGTTCTTCTCATTTTTTATCACAGTCATGCCTCCCTTCTTTGGCACGCATTGCACGGGCTCACCCATGAACTATCAGCAATTGGGTACACTACCCCAGCGTCCAACCATTTGATTATTTCTTTCTTTACCACTTCCTGCATTGACGGATTCAGCCTTCGTTGATGTTCCACACTCGGTTTTGTCCCACTTTCTAATTGAATCTTATGCTCACAAATTCCAGCAGGGATCCCCCGAATGTCCGGAATTGTCCAATCGTTGGCTTGTCTATGCTCCTTCAAAACTTTTAACAACTGTTCCACCTGCACATCATACAACAACGAAGAAACAATTACTGGTAAAGTATTATTTAAGCCAAGAAATTTATACCTCAAATGCGAAGGAAGTGGTTTCAGCTTTAATTTAGGTGGTTCGATAATGGACGGCTTTGCAGGAGGTGTAGCTCTATTCTCCAAATCAAGGGAAAGCTTTGGTGGAGTATACGAGTAAGAACCACGCCCCTCTAATGCATTAACTGACTCCATAAAGCCATCCATATCATCACCATCAAAGTTTACCAATATAGCTACCAATGCTTCACCTAGGCAGTGCTCTTCCATCTTCATCTCAACAGCATCATCTACTTCATCAACAATACCAATCACTGAAATGCTCTCGTACTCGTTTGGCAACTTCATACCCTTACTTGCTTGGAATGTAACTTCTTCGTTGTTCACTCGGAATTTGATTTCGTTACGTTCCGAATCCATAAGGGCTCTTCTAGTGGCCAGAAATAGTCTCCCCAAGATAATAGGGATTTCCTTGTCCACAGCACAGTCAAGAATTACAAAATCAGCTGGTATATGAAATTTCCCAACTTTCACGATCACATCATCTACAATACCCACTGGTCTCTTGATTGAACGGTCAGCTATTTGCAACCTCATGCTCGTCGGCCTTGGCATTCCTAATCCCGCTTGTTTGTAAATGGCAAGCGGCATTAGATTGATGCTGGCCCCATTGTCACAAAGTGCCTTTGCAAAGTCGTGCACTCCAATAGTGCACGGAATAGTAAATGCTCTCGGGTCCTCTTTCTTCTGAATTGGATTTGTAGCAATAATAGAACTAACCCGGTGAGTCGTATTCACCACCTCATTCTTGGTGGTTCTCTTCTTCGTGATCAAATCTTTTAGATACTTAGCAAAAACGGGCATTTCTTGAAAAGCCTCCAAGAATGGTATATTCACAGATAACTGCTTGAGAATATCATAGAACTTCTCAAACTTGCTGTCATCAACTCTTCTTGCAAGTCTCTGAGGGAAAGGAGGAGGGGGTCTAGGAATCGGCGGAAGAATGTTTGATGTTTCTCCTGCCTTTTCCTTCATCCCTTCTCGGGTCTCATCTCTGTTTTGCACAACCTCTGGAGTTTTCTTTACTTCAGCAACATTGGGTTCTTCAACGTCGACTCCTTTTTCAAGTTCTTCCACATCAACTGCTTGCTTATTCTTTCCTTGCAATATCTTACCACTCCTGGTAGTGATAGCCATGATATGGGAAGTTGGGTCACTCCTACTTCCCTTTTGGATTTGCAATCTTATCACTAAGGAGTGTTCCCTTCTGCTGTGGATATTGCTTACGAGAAAGATCTCTCATTTGCAATTCCAGTTTTTGAATCGCCGCAGTGTGAGAGCCAACCAACTCAGTCATGTTCTTCATGGAATTATCAGACTTTTCTTGGTTTTGTAGTATCATTTCAAGCATGCTCTCCAATTTAGACTCACTAGAGAATCCCTGATTCGAATACTGACCCTTTGGAGGAACATAAGGGTTGGAACTTCGATTTGAAAAATTGTTATTGTTGTTCCAGTTTCCTTGGTTAGAGCCACCTTGGTCGTTTCGCCATTGATGGTAACCTTGCCCTTGCGGGTTTGGTCTCCATTGATTTTGAGAGCCTTGACCTTGGTACTGCTGCCTTTGGTACCCTCCTTGAGAATTATTAACATAATTTGCCTCTTCATAATCATCATTTTGTACCGGCTGCACATTCTCAACCACATTCACTTTCTTCTTCTGATTCTCCGTGAAAAGCTTTGTCAATACATTGACATTTGTGGCAAGTTCTGCAATCACTTGGTCTCGTTCTTGATTTTCCTTGATCAAATTGTTCATAGAAGGATAGCCAATTGCAATTCCACCTGTGGAATCTTCAGAGTGCCAAGCTTGGTTGTGTTTTGCCATTTTATCTAAGATCTGAGTCACCCTAGCGAAGGTTTTGTCCATAAAAGATCCAGCAGCTGCATTCTTCGCTATTGATTGGTTCATAGGATCCAAACCCATGTTAAATTTTTCCAACAAGATGGAATCTGGAAAATCATGGTTTGGAGACCTCATCAAGTATAATTTGAAGCGATCCCACGCTTCATGTAACTGTTCGCCAGGTAGTTGCTTAAACAAGAAAATCTTGTCCCTGAGCTCGAATTTCTTGCTTTGTGGAAACCATTTTGATAAGAAAGCTTGGACAAGTTCAGGTCATGAACGTATAGAATTTGGAGGAAGATTCTGAAGTCATTTCCTCGCATCCCCAGCTAGAGAATACTTAAAACATCTCAACCTCAGAGCATCGTCGGAGACATGATTCTGCTTATGCATCGCACAAACACCCAAGAAATTTCGGAGGTGCTGTGTTGGATCATCATCAGTAGAATTTCTGAAAAATCCCTTCGCTTTCAGCATCAGAATTAATCCATGTTCCACCTTGAAGGTAGCGGCACTGATAGCAGGAGGTACAATAGCGTTTGTATCCTCAATATACTCCTCAATGTCTGCAAAAGGGTTTGCTTCCTCCTGTACCTCTACAACATCTTCATGGTTTGACATGTCTCCCTGTCTACACCAAACAAAACAAACAACGTGTAATAGAATAGAATTAGACGTACAGTAAAGTATACACTAATTAGTAATTTCAGAACCGTATTCCCCGGCAGCGACGCCAAATTTGATACGCTCAAATTACACCTTAAGAATAGTGTAAGCGGTCGGTGTCAAATATAATAACCCAACAAGGTTGGGGTCGAATCCCACAGGGAATAGGTGTGAAACGTTTATCTAATTAGTGTAATACTCGACTAAGTCGTAATTCTATCAAGTAATTGTAATAAAAAAGAATATTGAACTTAAGTGTAAACGAAAACTGATTGCAATATTGTGAATGTGAATAATATGAATTAAAGAATCCAAGGTTGTGTTCCCCTTAATGTAGTATAATGCTATTGATATTAATATTGTATAGTTCCAACGGACAACTTTCTTGATATGCAATTGATACCTAATTTACTACCCAATATTTTCTAATAATTTGATAATATATCCTCTTTATGATTTTTCCAAATACAAAAGAGTTGTGATTAAGAACAATCAATTAATGCCAAATTAAAATTCACTTATTCCTAAGCGATTTTATTAAACAAGGTTTAAAGCCTTGAGTCTTTGTTATTTACTTCTACCCAATTCTATCCCACTTTCCCAAGCAAAGATAGAATTAATTGGCGTTCGTTAATATTTGCAACCATTAACAATTGTTTGAAGAATAAGAAGTAAATAAATATCAATCATTCATTGAAATCATATTCAATATCGAAATCTCAATAACATTGTATCCATCTAGGGTTCACAACCTTAGCGTTTAAACTTAGCTACTCATGCTGAACATT
>MCJB01006624.1:103940-134607 GCA_002018475.1 Nicotiana obtusifolia
GTACTCTCAAGTCTGACAAGATATCCCCCACAAAACCCTATTAAACCTATTTATAAAGGTCCAAAACCCGAGGCGAGGTCTGGACTAATTTGCCCCTGGTGTTAACAATGCGGACCGCATTTCTGTCGCAAAACAGAAATGTGGACCGCAAATCTTCCTCGACTGTCGCATTCTTCACCCAGATTATGCGATCGCGAAATGCGATCGCATTCTTCACCCAGAAACTCTGCTTGCGTTTGCGACTTCATAGTACAAGTTTGCGGTTCGCATTCTTGTTTTGCGGTCGCATATCATGAAGAAGTGCCCAGAGTTCTGTCCCTGTTTGCGATTTGTTTGTGAAATATGCGGTTTGCATGTGCTATTTGCGACCGCATACTCACATCTGCGATGCTGTTGAATTCTGTTCTTGTCTTCAGTTGGCTTTTTGAACTCTTTTCCGAGCTTTTGGGTCCTTACACTCGATGTACTGCAAATACACTAAAATTACATAAGTATCGGTAGAATTTGCACGTAAAACAAGTTAAACTCTAAGCAAGTAGTATCAAAATGTGCCGAAATTACCCGACACATCAAAAGTTTACTGAACCCACTTTGAATCATGCACATGCTATGGTTATTGAAGATGAGACTCAAAGAGGTTTGTCAAGGCACAATTATGTAGGTCTCAATTCACTAGTTGAGGGTAATGGTATCACCGCTCTTTAGAGTGATAAATGATCTCAGATGCAGAAACCTAGAAGGAATTTCAATATATAGTGTGAGTATTGTAAAACGAAAGGACACAATAAAGAAAATTGCTATCAGTTGAATGGGTATCCAACAGATTTCAAAGGGAGGAGGAAAAAGGTTGCAAACTCAATGCATTATGGTAACTCTGTAGCACAACATCAGAACATGGGGAACACGGGGCACACAGGTCATGGAGTTACAAGACCGCCTGGGTGGTGATCACAACAAGGCAGGGTATACAGGATTGACTGCTAGCTATGTAAGTACAAATAACAATGGACTTCAGGCATATGCAGCTGGATTGAAGATTCTATTTACCCTGAAATAGTATGACCAGATCCTGAAAATGCTACATAAGGATAATGCATCTGAACCATCAACTGTTGCAGCAGGTATAACCGGTCCTTTTGTGCTTGCAAATGCAGCTACTGTAACTAATTCTGTTAAAAGTAAAGCAAAAGATGATAAGTGGATAGTAGATATAAGTGCAACATACCATATTGTTTCAAATTCTAAAATGATTTTTGAGCCTAAAGAGCATACTAAATGTGATGGTGAAAACGTTCATCTGCCAAAGGGGGATAGCTTGGCCATTTATTGTTTAGGAAGGTCTAAGTTAGATCAAGGAGTCATATCTAATGTACTGTGTATCCCAAGCTTTAAGTATAATTTACTATCAGTATCAAAACTGACTAGGGAATTAAATTGTTGCATGATATTCTTTCCTGATTTCTGTCTTATGCAGGACCTTCACACCGGGAAGGTGAAAGGGGACTAGTAGGTTGAAAGGAGAACTCTACTATTAGCCTCACAATGACTAGGACATGATACAAGCCTCAGCAGCACTATATGTGACTAATGAAGAAAAGTTGTGGCATAGGAGACTTGGACACATACCTCATAAAGTTCTACAACAAAAACATATAGTAAAGCATAATATGTTGCATAGCAACACTGTTTGCCCTATCTGCCATCTGGCAAAGCAAAAAGGATTTTATTTTCTACAAAGCACTAGTAGAGCTTCTATAGCTTTTGATTTGATACATGGAGATGTGTTGGATCCTTATAAAACACCTACCTATGATGGGAATAGATATTTTCTCACTTTGGTAGATGACTATAGTGGGATAGTTTGGATATTTCTGCTTAAGCTCAAAAGTGATGTACCCATTGTAATAAAGGATTTCATGACTCTTATAAAGACTTAGTTTAATAGTGAAATTAAGGTGTTCAGGTCAAATAATGGGACAGAATTCTTTAATTCTCATTGCATAGACTTGTTTAAGGTTGTAGGTGTTGTTCGTCAGAGTTCCCGCGTTTACACACCCTAGCAGAATGGGATGGTGGAGATGAAGCACAAATAGATTCTTGAAGTTGCCAGAGCCATTAAGTTTTAGGGAAGTATTCCTCTGAAATTCAGGGGTCTTTGTGTGCAAAATGCAATCTATTTGATTAACAGAATACCATCCACTGTACTAACAGGGAAGTCTTAATTTGAAGTGTTCTATGGCAGTCCACCTAAATTGCAGCATCTCTGGGTGCTAAGGAGCTTATGTTATGCCACTGTCACTGATAGAAGTGACAAATTTGGAGTTAGAGTAGAGCCATCAGTCCATATGGGTATTCTTCTACTCAAAAGGGCTATAGGTTATATAGCCTCACTAATAAAACCTTTTTTATGAGCAAGGATGTGTCCTTCAAGGAGTATATGTTTCCCTTCAAGGCAGCATCATCCACAACTAAGGAACCTGTTGTTGAGCAGTTTGTTGATGATGATGATGATGCCTTCACTATAGATCCCAATCCAGAAGGTGCAGAGGCAGATGTTGTTTCAGAAGCTGCAGCTCTTACATCTCCTGGACCTCTTATTGCATCTCCTACAACCCCAGAAATGCAGGGTTCTTCTCTTGAGGAAGTGCTGGTTCCTCCTACATTTGTGCCCCCTTCACTTGACATGCCAGAAGAAGGTCCAAGAAAGTCTACTAGAACATCTAAACCGCCTACGTGGCTGAATGGTTTTGTGCATAGGGTGCCAAGACTTGGTCCTTCAGCTGCTCTGGGATCTAGGTATCCTATGTCATATGCCTCACTGTCCCCACATTATTTCTAGGCACTATGTAACTTCTCAGCTGTTGCAGAACCTACATCATATGTTGAAGCCCTCCAGGATCCAAAATAGATAGCTGCAGTGGATCAAGAGTTGCAGCTTTTGTAGGATAACCACACTCGGAGTTTGGTTCCCTTACCAACTGGAAAAAAGGCTATAGAGTGTAAACGGGTATATAAAGTGAAGTATGATGCTAAAGGAGAGGTAAAAAGGTATAAGGCTCGTTTGGTAGCCAAAGGATACACACAATAGGAGGGTCTTGACTATCAAGAGACCTTATCTCCTGTGGTAAAGATAGTCATAGCGAGGATTGTGTTGCCACTAGCTGCTATGAATGGGTGGAAGTTACACCAAATAGTTGTCTTTAATACATTCATTCAAGGTCATCCTCCTGGTCTTCTAGGTGAGAGGGAGCCTCTTTGAGTTTGTAAGCTTTAGAAATCACTTTATGGCCTAAAACAAGCATCTACACAAAGAAATTTGAAGCTTAGGGAGGCCTTATCATCCTCAGGTTTTGTGCAGAGTCATCATGACTACTCACTCTTTAGTAGGAAATCTAGTTCTGACTCGGTCATCATCCTTATCCATGTAGATGACCTCTTAATCACAGGCTCTTCTTATCAGTTAGTACAAGAGGCTAAAACCATGCTCCAACATCATTTCAAGATCAAGGACCTAGGGAAGATGAGATACATCCTTGGTCTTGAAATTGCCAGGAACAAGCATGGTATTCTAGTATGTCAAAGGAAGTTTACTCTTAACCTCATCACCGAACTTGGATTTGCATGACCCATGTCAGCTTGCACACCATTAAACACAAGTCAAAGGTTCAATAGTGTAGAGTTTGACCAAAATAAGTCACATAGCAATCTGAATGATGATGAGTTGCTAAATGATCCAAGCAGCTACCAGAAATTAGTTGGGAAACTACTGTACCTAACTATGACAAAGCCAGATATGAGTTATGTTGTTAAGAATTTAAGCCAATTCATGCATAAACCAAAGAGGTCACACATGGAAGAAGCACTGAGGGTTGTGAGATATTTGAAGATTGCACCAAGATTGGGAATTCTGTTGTCTTCAAACAACTCACAGTCCACTATGATGCAGACTGGGCCACATGTCCAATGACTAGGAAATCAGTAAGTGGATTTGTGATAAAGTTGGGTGATTCCCTCATTTCCTGGAACTCCAAGAAATAAAGTACAGTATCAAGGAGTTCTGCTGAAGCAGAGTATGTGAGTATGGCTAATGCAATTGCAGAAATAGTCTGTTTGGCAGGATTGTTCAAGGAGTTGAATGTGGACTTGAAGCTACCAGTGAAATCATATTGTGACAGTAAAGCAGCAATTCAAATTGCTGCAAATTTCATTTATCATAAGAGAACCAAACATATCGAGATAGACTGTCATTTCATTCGAGAAAAAATACAGCAAGGCCTAATCAAAACAGAATACACTTTCACACACTTGCAGACAGCAGATGTGTTAACAAAAGAACTGGGGAAAGCACATCGTGATGTCCTGTTATCCAAGCTGGGAGTGTTCAACTTGTTCACACTACACAACTTGAGGGAGAGTATTGAGGATATAAACATTAAGTTGGTTAAGTAATTACAATTAGTTAGGGGTAGTTATGTAATTTGTACCTGAGTTAGTTTTAGTCGGTTAGTACAAGTGTATTAATACTATGGCCATACGATCAATACAACAATATTTATTTAGCCCAACTGCTCTGTTCTCTTTTCCAGTTGCGTCTATCTCATGCATGAGTGCTCTCATGGCAACCTTTTGACAGTCTGTATAACAAAAATTAGTCTTACATTTGAAATAATTTCTGACTAAAACAACTTTTTCATCTCGTACTACCTACCTTTCTTTAAATTTATTTCTTCTATATTTAAAAGATCAAGTCGATAGTTCTTGCTTTGTGGAGAAAATTTTCTCTACTATTTGATTAGAATAGAAATGTAAAGACTCGTCACATTCACTAGAGTTATCTACAATTAATCTCATAGCAATTTTGAGGATGAGCAAATATTTCTTTTAAAAAGAATTTCTAATATATTTTAGGCCTTCATCCATTATTATCTTGGTTAATATTTTTCAATATAGATACTGTTAAAGAAATGGGCCTTTTGCCTAACAAAATCTCAAATAACTCAAGAAGAGAGGATTGTCCAAGATAATATAAGGAGACCAATGATCTCATCCTCATTCGACGTGGGAATATCAACACATCCCGAACGCCTAGAATTGAATATTTGGAGCTTGAATAATATAAGATAGGGGATGAAGATGACTCTAATACTATATTAGAAAAATGAACTTTGAGCTTAACTCAATTCCAAAAGCTAGAATATCTACAATTTTATAGCACCCCGACCCCATAACCGGTGCATCATTTAATACTTTACACTAACTACTAAGGTCAAGGGTGTGGACCACTAGTATCTTGGGATGAACAAATTTGGATTGCAATAAGCATGAGCTACATTTTACATGCTAACACAGTGAAAATCAGAAACATGAAGGAGAATGCGTGTGTATTTATAAAACTTTAGGTATCATGTCTCTTTCATCCCAACTATATATTACAGCGGTGATGCTTGCTCTCATTTAATTTACTCAAAGTTAGGCCAAAATTGCTCCCCTGAGTCCGTGCCCTATCCTCTCTTTTTGCATGTACTTTGCTTCACAGAGGTCTGAACAATGCACATGCGCTCTTTAACAAATATTACCTATGCTCTATGTCAGGGGCTTCTTCTATTTCACCAAAAAGAACTCTACATCTTTTTCACACGTTCTATTAATTGTTGTTTTCTTTAATTGGAACTTACATTTTTGTCTTTAACCGATAGAATTAAAAGATCACATTTAACAAATCAGATAGCCACCGATAAACGCATGGATTAGTTTTGCAAAAGAAATTGATGGACTACTAATTTTTTTACAAAGACATTACCTTTATCAATAAAAATGATCCTCAAAAGGCTTTAACTTAGAAATTGTGCTAGGCTGGTTAGGGCAGTCCGGTGCACCAAGTATCCCATATACACGCAAGGTCTAGGGAAGGGCCGCATTGTAAGAAATGTAATATAGGCAACCTATTCTGATGCAAGCATCGATGGCTAATTCCACTACTCGAACCCGTAATTTATAGGTCACACGAAGACAAACCCGTGCTCGGCTGATTGAAATACATAAATTGAGCATTGTTAAGTTTTCAATGGTGGCCCTTTCTTTGTTGTTGAGAGGGTGGAGTTGTTAATGCATGCATATCTTCTAGCCAGAATGGTTTGGTACTGGTTCTACAGCCTTGTCGTTGTTGAGGACCATGCCTAGAGAAGTACTTACTAGTTAGTGTAGGCCGGTTTCGGCCATTGGCTAATGCTGCAATGAAGAATTTAATTGCAATTCCAGAAGTCAACTAGCTAGCAATTAGTTAAATTATGCAATGTAACAACCGCACCTAGTTACAATCCAATTAAACGGACTCTTCGAACAATTATTGTACTGGTAGTCAGGAAAAGAAAAAAATACAGTGTCCAAAAGTTTACTTTTTGGAATTCTTTTTTAACTTAACACTCTGTTTGGATTATTATTATCCATCATTTTATAATGTATCGTATTGTATTGTATTGTATTGTATTGTATTGTACTTTTTTAAGGATACAACATTTGGATAGATTATATCATTTGCTGTTGTTAAATAATATTTTTTGCTGTTTGATTTGATTGTATCGTACTGTACTGTAACTGATAGGTTTACTAAAATACCCTCAATTATTTTATATATTAAAAAAAGATTTCCTAAATTAAATAATACTCGCTAAAAATAACTAACTGGTGAGAAAGATAGGGTTCGAAAAAAGTTCTTCCATTTTGTTAACTATGAACAAGATGAAAAGTGAAAGGCTTGATAGTTCATGTTTAACATCATGTACTTAACACGGGTTACCTACTAGGAGCACTAAAATAGTTAGAGACATGAACAACAAAATGGAGCCATAATATAAAGATAGTTATTTTTTCTTAAAATGGTATCCAACGAACAAGAAAATTTATGTGCCAGTTACGAAGGCTTGCTCCAGTTTGACATATAGCTGAGCATAAAATATTTAATAAATAAAACGTGATCAACAGTTCGGAGGAAGGAATAAGAAAAACATTTTTGCATATGAAAGTAGAAACATAATGTGAGCCATAAATAGAGAAAATAGTTTGAGAACTAACATGTAATAGATATTTGCAAATCACTGACGGTATTTTAGTGGCTTCTAAAGTTAAAAACGAACCATAACTTGGAGTGATAATGACGGATACGTATTTGCGTGGAGTATAAAATAGGATAAAACGCAAATATAGTTATGGAGCAATAAGTAAGGGTATGATTAGAAAGAAAAATATGAAACAATCCCACCACACCGATTTGGTTGTTTCAAAAAATGGAGCTTTTTATTATTCCGGAACAATAAATTTAACAATACAATACAATTAATTTTAAATAAACAATCAAAACAAACATTATTTTGGAATAACAATCCAATACAATGGATAACAACCATCCAAACAAGCTGTAAAAGTAAAGTTTACGAAAATTTTGCTTAAATTGTGAAAGAGTATATATCATCAATCAATATCTTAAACTGAAAGATCATTTTATATAAATATTTTTTAGATACTCCTATTATTTAGAGTTGAAATAGATAAATAAAGACTTGAAGAGTACCATAGAAATTGATCCAGGCTATTAATATTTTATTTGCAAAGGGGGCATGTATCCACTGTTCCATTGAAAATTAATGGAGCTAAACATTTCCCGAATGAAGAATGTTTCAATTTGGAAAATGTAGACAACACAATTGGACAAATTGCAGGACAAAATTAAGGACAATCCTTTTGAAATTGTGATATGCGCAGCTGGAGTTGCTATGCTCAAGTTCTTCCTCTTGTCCCATTTTGCTCACTGCAAATACCCTTTTTCATTATTTTTGTAATTGTTAACGTCGATTTCTACCGTCAAAGTACTTAGACTGAGAGGTAGTCAAAATCTTGGGATTCAAGTCATAGATAAAACAGGAAAACAAAGCTTGCATTTTCCACTACCCTCCCTCGGGCTATGTCCAAGTCAGGAGCGGGTAAGGTTTCTCATTTGGGTCATGGAGCTCCGACCCTGCATCTATTAACATATTAATTCCTTTATTTATAATTACTTTATTTATTCCCTATCACTAATAGTTAGCTGGTAAATGATCAATTTCTTGGGTATAATTTCTAGATGTGTAAATTATTCAAAAATAATTAGGATGTTGATTTTTCAATTCAAGAAATAATAGATATTTTGAATCTTCATACTTCAAAGTCCGTTTTACTTGATTCTTAAAAAAAAAGTTTTTATGCGATATTTTAAGGAACAAAATTAATATTGCAGCGCTTTGATAAAACTTCCTGCTTTTGATTTTAATGTAACTTGAGAATAACAAACAGAAATTAAAGGAATTAAGGAACTAAGAAGAGAAGAGGGCATAATTCATATTTGATATATTTCAAATGAGCTCAGTTAGATACATATATCTCCTTATTAGGAAGATGGACTCGAAAGTAAAGTGATAAAACTAGTGGACTTAAGTGTAAATGAGTAAATGACCAAACTGTCAAACTCCTTAACTCTATAACAAACTTAACCACTTATTCTCTACTACTAATAAAGCCTAACATACTACTTCCCGCAGCTATGCACAACTCAGATCATATCAGTACTCCCCCCTTGAAAAATTCCTTGACCTCAAGGAATGAAAGCTGGAAATCCGACTTTCAATGCATTGGAATCTTCCCATGTTATCTGGTCTTCTGGTAAATGCTCCCATTGAGTTAAAAACTGAACCATTGTTGTTACCGTTTTGTACTATCCTACACTCTAAGATCTTTGCAGGATATGGGCAGTATGGGCTGGACAAGTTGAGAACTGGAGGGTGATTTATAGAGGTTGGAACTTCACAGCATGGTTTAGGGAGAGAAACATGGAAGGTAGGATGTATAGGTAATTGGTGTGGCAAAGCTAGCTTGTAAGCGACATTATCAATCCTTTGGAGAATTTGATAGGCCCATAGTATTTGGAAGAGAGTTTGTTGAAATTCCTGCTTGATAGAGATAGTTGCCTATAGGGTTGTATCTTCAAGTAAACCCAGTCCCCTATCTGGAATTGTCTATCAGTTTTGTTCTTTTTTGTTTGATCTACAATCCTCTGTTGTGACCTAGTCAAGTGAAACTTCAGCAGTTGAAATTCTAATTCCCGTCCACCTCTACTACCTCTGATTCACCTTGCATATATGGTAAATGTAATGGTGGAGGCTGTCCATACAAAGCTTCATATGAAGTTGTTTGGATGGAAGTGTAGAAGGTGGTGTTGTACCACCATTCTGCTAGAGCTAAGTACTAAACCTAATATTTAGGAAAATCAGAACAATAACACATTAAATATGTCCTAAGATACCTGTTAATGACCTCAGTCTGGCCATCAAATTGAGGATGATATGCAGTAGATGTGTTTAGAGTCACCTCTTGCATTGAAAAAAGTTCATTCCATAGCTTGCTAGTGAAGATTGGGTCCCTGCCACTAACGATATCTTCTGGTATGCCATGCAACTTGAACATATGATCCATGAATAGTTTGGCAATATCTAAGGCAGGATAGGGGTGTGATAAGGCAACAAAATGGGCATACTTAGTCAGCCTATCTACTACCACCCGTATAACCTCCTTCCCGTTCGACTTAGGCGGTCGTTCAATGAAATCCATACTAATGCTGCTCCAAGCTAGAAAAGAAATTTTTAGAGGCTGCAATAATCCTGAGTATGTTGACTTATCATATTTGTTCTTCTGACAAGTATCACACCTTTTGACATACGCCTCCACATCTTTATGCCTTTACACTAAAAAAGAGCAGCCAACCTCCTATAAGTATGGTCAATCCCAGAGTGCCTCCAATTACAGAGTCATGCCATAGTTGAATAATTTCTTTCCTTAATGCAGGATTTCCCCCAATAACTAACCTTTCATTCTTCCTCAACTGTTAGTTGATATATGAGTACCCGTTCACTTCCTCAGTAGAGTCTGTAAGTTTATGAATTATTGCCTTCGTTGCCGGATCAGCATCCCAGCTCTCTCTAATAGCTTGCAAGAGGTCTGTCCTCACAGTTGAAAGTGTGAAAGCATCAATCTCCACTGCTGTAATTCTAGAAAGTGCATCAGTAACTTTGTTCTCCTGACCTTTTTTGCACTGGATTTTAAAATCAAATTGCATCAATTTTGTTATACATTTGAGTTGTGCCTCTGTATGCAACTTCTGATCCAAAAGGAACTTAAGAGCCTTTTGATCAGTTTTGACAATGAAATGCTTACCAATCAGATATTGACCCCATCTTGTAACTGCCATCACCAAAGCTAATAACTCCTTGTCATAAACAGACATAGCTTGATGTTGGGGAGAAATCCCCTTATTCAAGTAGGCAATTAGATGCCCTTCTTGCATTATGACAGCCCCAATGCCTACGTCACATGCATCTATTTCCACAACAAAGGTATGATTGAAGTCTGGTAAAGCTAGCATTGGTGCAGAGATCAAAGCATACTTTAAGTTCTGGAAAGCCACAGTGGCATGGTCACCCACTTGAACCCATCTTTCTTTAATAAGTCAGTTAGTGGCGTGCTAATTTGTCCATAATCCTTAATGAATCTTCTATAATAGCCTGCCAACCTTAAAAAACCCCTCAATTGTTTAATAGTGACATGGTCATTGTTGAATTGCTTGTATCTTCTTAGGGTCAGTGGAGACTCCCTTAGCAGAGATAAAATGACCTAAGTACTCTATGCTAGTGATAGCAATTTGGTACTTTGATCTCATGGAAAAGAGATGACGTTGCAACAAAAATCTGAAGGTTACCTTCAGGTGTTCAGCATGCTCCTTCAAACTTTTGTTGAAAATGAGGATATCATCAAAAAGCACCAATATAAAATTTCTCAAGTGCTCCTTAAAGACAAGATTCATCAACCCCTGAAAACTAGATGGTGCATTTGTCAGGCCAAAAGGCATAACTAGGTACTCATAGTGACCTGAGTGTGTCCTAAAGGCAGTTTTAGGAACATCAGCAGGTACCATCCTTATTTGATGATATCCAGACCTGAGATCTATCTTGGAGTAAACCTGTGACCCTCCCAACCCATCCAACAACTCTTCAATGATAGGTATAGGGTATTTGTCTTTGATTGTGATCTGATTCAAGGCTCTATAATCCACATGCAGTCTCCAATTCCCATCTTTCTTACCTACCAAAACCACTGGAGAAGCAAAGGGATTGTAGCTGTTTTGAATCAGTCCTTGAGACTGTAGTTCCTACACTATTTTTTCGATGACATCTTTCTGAACTGGAGAGTACCTATAGGTTGTTAAATGGATTTGCCCCCTTTTTTAGTGGAATATGTTGATCAAATTGTCCTCTGAATAGAGGTAGTTCCTTAGGCTCTTGAAACACCTCTCCATGCTTCTACAAGACTTGCTGAATCTCAGCTGGTTCCTCGTTCTTCTGCCTTACTTCATGTACTTCCTTGGAAGTTACCTTAACCATAAAAAGTTACACCTCCTCACCAGACACCTTCTGTAAGGAAGAAGAGTCTACCATCTTTAACTTGGGGGCCATACCCTTCAATGAAAAGAGCTTCCCTTTATACTCAAATTTCATTGTCAACTTCTTAAAGTTGAACATAATATCCCCTAAGTCACTAAGCCACTGTACCCCTAATACCATATCACATGTTCCTAAGGGTAGTAGTACGAAATCAACTCTGAAGTCAGTGTTCTGCAGCAGCCATTCCAAACCCTTACGCACACCAGTGATAAACACCTTATTACCATTTGCCAGGTTTTCATCTAGTAGATTGCATGGATCTACTCTCCATCCCATTTCTGCCACCAATCCACTATCCATAAAGTTGTACGTAGAACCTTATCAATTAAAATGTTCAGTGCATTCCTGTGAGAATATCCCATGAGCCTCAAGGTTTTATAATCTCTGGTACCATGCAGAGCATGGATAGAAATCTCACATGTTTCTGCTATTTCTTCTACATTGAATAGCTCCTCCTCTGGTTCTTCTGGTACAATTTCTTCCTCAACTAGCTCCAGTAAATACAACTGAGCCTTTTTTTTTGCAAATTTGACCTGGTTCAACTAAGCTCAGCTGGTGTCAACCTCCTCATTTTGAACTTATCATTCCCTGTGGTTTGAGGAGGTCCGGGCAGATGGTTAGCTTGGGTCGTTGTTGGTTTATTGTAGTAAGGAGCTTGTATTGAAGAACTAACTCTTGGGCTGGTTTGCAAGATAGATTGTTTCAAGGCTTTGGATTGTTTAATAAAAATGGACTCTTGTAGTCTAGCAAGGTGGTATGCCTGGGGAATAGAGTAAGGTTTGAGGATCCTAACAGCATCCCCTAACTTTGGTTTTAGTCCTTCTAAAAAGATTTCTTATGGCATAACTAGGCTCCTGGTTAAGCCTTGTCATAGCTCGATAAAAAGATTCCTGGAATTCACCCACTCCTTTTGTCTGCTTCAACTTAACCAGCTCACTCATAGGGTTATCAAACTCCACACCAAACCTATCTGACAGTCCCCAAATATACTCCTCCTAACTATTGTATGGGAGTTGCACTTGTGATCTGCTCCTCATATAAGCCTTATGCCATTGTAGTGCCAAATCATCTAAATGCATAGAAGTTACTCTAACCTTCTCATGGTTAGGAACCTCATCCATTGCAAAGAACTACTCCACCTAGTACCACCAATCTTGAAACCTCTTCCCATTAAACCTAAGAAAACCAATCTTATACTGCCTCAAAAGTGAACATCACTGCTGAATATGTGCTGGCCATTGAAGTGATAAGGTAGATAGACGGGTGACAATGGGGAATTGGAGTCATATTTGGGGAAATGGAGTTCTGAAATATATGGATGTGAGTAGGATTGGTCAGTGAGCATGGAATTGAGTAGGAAACCTGGTCATTAGCTCCTGTCATCTGAGTGTGATACTAGAAAATGATGCTAGGTTCAATTGGTTTTGAGAAGTTATAGGAGCAGATAACCCCTGATATGGGACAAATAGAGAGTGAGCTGCAGTAATAGGGTGCGAGCCAGTAGCTGTGGTGGGTGATGATATAGTACTAAATTGTTGACTGGAATTGATGTTTCGAATGGTCGCCAAAGGGGGAATGGAAGTGGACGACACATTCTGGAGCTGGGTAAATGAAATTTTGAGCTGTATTTGGAATTGTGGAGTTTGGGGAACTAAAATTTGGCTAGTAACTGGATTTCGCACACCAGTTAACTGAGAACCCATAGATCTATTTATATACGGGTTAGGACTTAGTGGGGGAAAAGAAATTGGATCATCGAGGCCTACCAAATCGTGTGGCCCATCGGTGGGTGAGTACAGATCAGCTTGATTCACCACTGCTGAACTCGCTTCCTAGCCCTTACCAGAGTTGAAACTCGCCGAAAGTATTTCTTTAAGTTCACGAAATGCCTTTTCTTTCGCAGATTCCAACTGGTTCTGCTGGAGATTAATGTTGGCCACCTCAATTTCCACTCGATCCAATCGATTTAACACCTCTTTGATTTCCCCGGACATTATGAATCCTCCACAGAGCCGGAAAGCGCTCTAATGCCACTGATGTAACTTGAGAATAACAAGCAGAAATTAAAGGAATTAAGGAACTAAGAAGAGAAGAGAGCAGAATTCATATTCGATATGTTTCAAATGAGCTCAGTCTGATACATATATCTCCTTACTAGGAAGATGGACTCGAAACTAAAGTGATAAAACTAATGGACTTAAGTGTAAATAAATAAAGGACCAAATTGTCAAACTCCTTAACTTCTTAACAAACTTACCTACTTATTCTCTATTACTGATAAAGCCTAACGTACTACTTTCCACAACTATGCACAACTCAGATCATATCAGATTTCGTTGACTAACGTTAATTTGTGAGAGAAGAAAGAGACCACATCATTATTATGGAGTTTATCGGTAGTGATTCAAGAACTAATAATTCATAACAAGTTGTAGGGTTTCAGCAGCAGTGAAAGAAGACCGGGGGGTCGCGTTCACATCAAATAGATTTTGTTTGGACTAATAATCACATTTATGTCACAAACATATTATAGGGTATTGATATAGTGCAAGTCAAAAGGAAGATTGGCTAATAATCAGCTCTCAAAATTAGCTAGCTTTTTAATAATAAACCATCAAACATCTTGAGTATTGCATGTTGCTTATCATTTTTCCTAGCTCGTACTATCATAATAGCCTCGGGACTCGTCTAACAAACCTAACCGATAGTTGTTAACTTTCTCAGAAGCAAAGCAACATGAACTTTTGCAGTATACTCTGATCTGTTATTCAACTCTTTCTTTTCATTTGATTTTCCTATGCGAATTTTACTTCAATAACCATGTGTTGCACTCGATCATCCACCACTACTTAATACGTACGGTTGGTGTGAACTTAATTAATATAAGTATATATTAATAAAATTCGAACAATTGTACATAAGTTTAAGGTAGTTCAAGTCAAAGACAGTAGGTACTCGCATCCAAAGGCAGACCTACCCTTATGGTATGGGTCATCAGAAATGGTAACTTCAAAAAAATTATGTATATACGTATATATTCTTAAATAACAAGTATATATTTGATTGTCACCCTAAGACTAAAAGCATACACAGTTGAATTGGTCGATTTGGGGGGCACACTTTGACTTTTTGGTGTCCTGCCTTGGTTCGATTTTCACTTCAGTATTTGCTGAAATTTTTATTCGACAGTGATACTCTTGTCACTTTGAAACCTTGGTCCGCCTCTGCTCGCATCCATCGCTGCACATATACGCCTGCCGCTGCTTTCAATATATCAAAAGAGCAAGATACAAGTATTTGTTTTGCAAGAATACTTTGTCGATACCAACAACCAGGGCATCATATCATCATCCTTTAATTTAATTTGCAGTAAGTGTATGGACCAATTTGTGTGTTTAGCAATTTTGGATAACATGGGTCTACATTGTACAGACTATTAGTACAAAAGAGTGAAGAAGAAGGAAAAAGGGGAATAAAATATATCAGTATTTATAAATCTTAGGTATCATGTCTCTTTCATTCCAACTATTACTGCTGTGATGCTTTGTTGCTTACTTAGGCCAATATTGCTCATTGTAGTCAGTGCCCTACCCTCTCTTTTCTCTGCTTTGCTACATAAAGATTTAAGCAACGCACATGCTGCTTTCATTAACAAATATTGCCAAGGGCCTGTGCAAATGGCCTTTTCCTTTTGTCTCTTAGGTCTCTCTCACCATTTAAAGCTTTACTTTACTATCTTCCATGGTAGTGTGTGCCTTTACATACAAAAAAAAATACATATGTAAAACTAAAAAAAGATAGAGCTTGACATTTTTTTGCTTTTGGCTTACTTTTAGGCACGTATAATACCTTGGAGACAGATTACTCGACGAGGTATGTTACCCGTCCTATTCCTAATACACTCTTTATTTGAATTTATGCGATAGTATTTAACTGAATAGAATTTAAGATGTCAAGTTGACCTTGATGATTTTTTTTCTGATTTTGTTTTCAATAATATCTGTTTGTTTATAAATTTCAATCATTTTTGGTAGATTTTGAAAACAAAATTTTTAAATCCCAAAAATAATTTTAGAGTAGTTTTTAAAGTTTTTTAAGTTCTCTACTCATAAAATTTCAAATTTTTTTCAGTTAAAATATATGTCCAACACAACTTCAGTTTTCAAAAATCATTTTTCATACCATCTTCCAAAACTCAGTTTATTCAAGTTTCACCCAAATCTATGTTCAAACGCTAGCTTAAGAGCTGGTTGTAAAGAGGCCAAACATCACATCAAAAATTAACATGTAAAATATTAATGAATTTAAATAGTTGAAAGTTGTAAAAAAAATAATAATTAATACACATTAATTTTAAGCAAATTATAGTCGACAGTAATAATAAATATAATAATAATAATAATAATAATTTTATTATTTATATCTAGATCTATCTATATCTATATTATATTAAAAGCACGAAGACCCTTAGTATATTGTCGTTCACCTTTTTTACCCTTTAAAAATATATTTTACATTGGATAAAATTATAAAAATAAAAAAGCTTTCCTAATATTTAGGAGTTCTAAATCAAAGAAGCTTTTTCTAATATAATTTAGTGTGTATCTTTCTCCTACTAAGGATAAGTATTATGACAGTAAAAGAATTAAAAAAAAGCAGGAGGAAATTTTTTGTTGGTTTCTAACAAGGAAACTTCACGATTTTGTGTAATATTTTTGTTCCTGGTCATTCTTTAAACATAAAGATCAATTTTGCCTCTTTATTTTCCTCTCATATGATTTATTTTTTGCTTTTAAAATTTAAATCATAACAATATTTTAGAAGCTTGGTTAAATTCATTTATTTCTATTCTAAAAATTTAATAGGGCATTAGGTTTTGAAATAGTATTTATATTTTAAAAAAATAATAATCATTAATTTGTGATAAAAAATTAATTACAGTAATTTAATTTTTAGAAATACCTAAATTAGCTCAATGCATATTCATGTTAAATAAATGGAAAAGGAATTTATTTTTAGCAAAAAAAAAAAAAAAGAAACTAATGTTATTACTAAGAAAGTTTATTACATAATTTAACTCTACAAAATAGGAATTAGTTACGAAATTCATCTTGTAGCTGATAGGATTTTTTTATATCTGTCACTAATTTTGTCACTAAATAGAATTAGCGATAAATTTTTGTTATTGGACTAGATAATATGTCCATTGCTAATTTTTTTTTTTTTTTTGTAGTTGACTTGTCTAGAATACATCGTACCTAGACGATTATTTTGATACGAAATTAATATAAAAGAAGGGAATATATAATAGAACACTAAACTTTCAAAATTATCTTGGTTGTTTTCGTGCTTAGCTACGATGTCTACTGTCACGAACTAAAATCCAGTAAAGGTCGTGATGGCGCCTAACACCACCGTCAGGCAAGCCAACAATGATTGATCAACTTAATTACTCGTTTTAGTATTTTTAAATCATAATTCTCATTAATTAAATAGTATGAAATAGGATTTACAGGGTAAATGATAATATTTACATGAACTACAATAATGAACACCCTGTAGGAACCCCCAAAACCCGGTGCCACAAGAGCATGAGCATCAACTAGAAAATATAATAAAATACAACATCTGTTTGGAATACAACTTAGACAGGAGAATATAAATAACTCTGATGGAGACTCTGCCGGTTGCGGATCGTAACATGAAATGCAGCTCACGATAAAGTTCCCGCAATAGTCATGCCTCTGCGCCCAAAAGACCACCAGATATATATATGTACATGCACACTAAGTGCAGCAAGTGTAGCATGAGTACATAAATCAATGCGTACCCAGTAAGTATCTAGCCTAACCCTAGAGATAGTGACGAGGGATCGACATCGACACTTATTAATGGTCCAATAAGACAGATATAGTAGAAGTAAACAGATGTGAGTCAAAGTAAATAAACGAAATAACAAGTATAAATATGTGGTAAAATTCTCCTCTCAGCAATGACTCAAGCTCTCAGCTAGTAGTTACCTCCTCAATCGGAGTATATATATAATGGACCTCACTAGATAGGTCATCACAGTTCAAATCAGGAAAGCTCACAGATATACTGGCTTCTTCCCAATTATTACGCACGATTTCATAAGAGTATTTTATAAAAATGTTGAGGCGTATGGCCTGATCCGTTATAATATTTCCAAACCATAGATACATCCTTTGTATTGCCGAGGCGAATGGCCCGCTCCTATGAGAGTGTGATACATAGTCCTGCCTTGGCGAACGGCCCGATCCCATCGTAATATGCACACTGCTGAGATTCGAACAGCATAAACCATAGACGTATCTATTATACTGTCGAGGCGAAAGGCTCGATCCCATTAGAATAAGAAGCTTTGATGGGTTCTTGACCCAACTCACGAATAGATGTGCGAGTTATAAATATTAAGGGAAACCTTTCGATGAGAACGCATAACGCAGGAAAAAAATCGTAAGAGGAGTACAATTATTTCGCGGGTAATCATGAAGCTCGTCGAATCTCTACAATAGAAATTTAATCACTCTACACAAGTCTAGTCTCAAGTCGCAACGTAAAATAAAGGAATTTAATAGGGAAGCGACAACTCAAATAGTACAGTTATAGCATGGTGGGAACCTAAGTCTACATGGACATAACATGAATCTAGCTATGTTCGGCCTCTCGTCACCTTGCACGTACGTAGCCCCCGCAACAAGTAACACATAACAAATATATCACTTTTGGGTAGTTTCCCCTTCACAAAGTTAGACGCGAGACTTACCTTGCTCCGAAGTTCCATAACCGGCTCCAACGCCACTCAAACACCTCAACCCGATGCCCGTCTCTTCAAACTAGTCAAACAACGTGACAATCAATCAAAATATACCCCAATACATATAATTTAACAATTTATAATGATTCTCAGCTTCGCTCAAAAGCCAACAAAGTCAACCCTCTGGCCCGCGCACCTGGATTCTGAAAATTTTTGAAGATAAACTTTACCCATAACACCACAAACTCAAATATATAATTTATTCCTAATTCCATGTCCAATTTCGTGGTCAAATTCCAAAAATACCAAATTCTAGGTTTTCTACCAAAACCCCCCACAATTTTTACTAATTTCCATGTTTAAATCCTTATAGTATCCATGTATCCAAACCAAGAGAAAATGCAAGAAAATTGCCAAATCTCGTTCTTAAAACAACATTGCTCATCGACCTTTTCGCATCTGCGGAGCCAATGGCCGCTTCTGCGGCACAAAGTCCGCTTCTGCGGAAAGCACTAGAGGTCGAACCCTTCGCACCTGCTGACAAGGTCCCACTCCTGCGGCATCGTAGGTGCGGCAGTCTCCCTCGCTTTTGCGCTCGACTCCGCTCCTGCGCTCAAGGACGCCCCATTTGCGCCATTGCAGATGTGGAAATGGTCTCGCCCAGAATCGCTTCTGCGACACTCTTGGTCGCTTTTGCTGCTCTGCACCTGCGGCCAAAACCTCGCAGGTGCCGTTACACCAGATGTGCTGCCACCAGAAATTGCATAAGGCCAAATTCTTACTCCGATTCAATCCGAATCAAACCCGAGGCCCTCCGGACCCTATCCAAACATACCAACGCATCCCAAAACATTACATGGACATAGTCGAAGCCTCAAATCATGCCAAACAATATCAAAACTACAGATCAACGATCAAAATCCTTCTTTAAACTTTCAAACCTTTAAACTTCGATGAACGCGTCCGAACCATATCAAAACATTCCGGAATGACGCCAAACTTTGCGTACAAATCATGAATCACAATACGAACCCATTCCAAGGCTCGGAATCCCAAACGGAGATCGATAACACCAAGGCCCACTTCAAATCAAACTTAGCAAATTCTTATACCTTTAAAATGCTTACCTTCCATAATAAACGCTGAAATGCTCTCAGGTGATCCAATACTCAATCCGAACATACACCCGAGTCCGAAATCACTATACGAACCTATTGGGACCTTTAAATCCCGATTCCGAGGTCGTTTACTCAAAAGTCAAATCATAGTCAATTCTTCCAACTTAAAGCTTCTGAAATTAGAATTTTCCATCTGAATCAACTCTGAACTTCCCAAATTCAATTCCGACCATACAGACAAGTCATAAAGCATGAAGTAAAGCTATCCAAGGCCTCAAACCGCCGAACGACACACTAGAGCTCAAAACGACCGGTCGGGTTGTTACAATCTCCTCTACTTAAACATACGTTCGTCCTCGAACGTGCTAAGAACTGCTCTAGAGTTGTCAAAAATTACTGTTTAACACCTCGTGCACCTACCCGTGCCACCACAACCCAGTTGAGCACCTTAGCTCGAGCCAGACTGAAGATCCTCCCTATAACCTTAGTTAACAAGCTTTTGAACCAAATTCCAACTTCCGAATTTCTTTACAAGACCTGACTCTAACACATGAACACCGTATCAATCTCCACACACTGTACCAAAACATGATCGTGCACCTATATTGAAATTACACCCTGCACCACATAAGTCGGTTGCCTATAATAACATCCTCCGACCATAATACCTCGCCTCACCCAGTACAAGCTACTCAGTCAATAAGCCATCTCAAACACTGCCAAAAATCTCATATGACGCCAATAATGCGCCAGCAAGCTACAACTCGAATGTGATACATAAGGAAAAACGAACTCTGGAAAAAGGAAATATCCAGCCTGTGTAAGAATAAGATGGTTGAACAGACGCTATGAACCCTTCTCAAAGAATGAAAAATAAAATACACAAGAATAGATATAGGGAACCGTACTCAACATCTCACTGTTACGGTGTGCAACCTAATCCAAACAATTTACCCATGGCAGCGTGCCACTTGATCCAGACATAACAATAAATAAGGAAATGCCCATCAAGCCACAATGCTTATATCTACGAAATAGCGAATATCGACCACAAGCACGCCAAGTGCGAAAATACCACCCAGGGGAGACGGATAGCGCCATACGCTACAAAAATCCAAGTATGGCTAAGGTGCAATAAATGACCTGCATCTCGAGAGCCATCATGCTCATTTAATACCACAAGCTACACGGGACCACAACACATGCGCGAATAATCAAGCCATCTCAATCCAGAACAACTCCTACAGTCCACAACCAAAGGAATAGCGCGCCTTCTAGGCATAAACTCTCGCATTAACGATATCACCAAAATCCCCGCACTTGGTTTCAATCCTTAATAATCGAGTGACTAACATGTTACGCCTATACAAATCTCCCCGTGGTGTATGCTCCCACGACTTTTTGCACCAGGTAGCAAAGGCTGCACCTGCATACCACCAACCACACTAATTCTGCAAAGCCAACCAAGAGTCCGCAATTCAATACACAAAGCCTCTTACACAGGACACTGTTCTCAGGTGACACTAAAGAAAGTACCAGCTTACTCTGAACACCTAAATTCTCCCCTGCTCATCCGAGCTCATGATATTCTTGTCAATACCGAACCGTAACCTTGATCCTCAACTTTTAAATTCCCTTGCCGCTCACTGCACCTATCATGCCGTTGGGTGAGAATTCAAGAATTCATCATAACCCCTGAATTACTAGTATAATAAATACTTCATTGGCTTGAAACCTTTCACTCAGCTCATTCCGGAAGAGCCAATGTAACACGCAACCGAATTCCCAAATCGCAGAAAAATACAAACCTTAAGTCGGATCTAAACCGCCATGGCTCCTCTGGAATCCATTTACACTGCAAGGACATTCGAATCAAATACCTCCCAAATAAATTAAGTTGTGGTGGCTGTCAAGCCCGCGTACAACGAATAACCACATGTATAACTTCAAATGCTGAAGGAACTGATATTTGCCACCATCATGCTGATTCAGCCATTACTAACCGACCCAACTTATTCTAATTTACTCTCAACTTGCCTTAGAAATAATGATAGCTCCATTCAAAAACATAACGAACCAAATCCGCACTCACCTCGAGTGACCCGCATCACGAGACCACATTATTTCAAGGCTCATGAACCATCTCATACTCTCCTTATGCTCACAATAGCATCTCCAACTGGTACACCCATTCTGCAAGACCTTCCACGAATCCGAAGCTATTTCTTCCTTTCCTCCAATACTACACCGCATACCCGATGATAACATAGAATATTCCAAGTCCCGCTCGTAATCCATGATGAAAACTCGATCCTTATCCACACAATGGACCCGAAATCCTTAGCCACTACACTTTAATTCTTGAACCCATTAGGACCGTTGTTGAGAGTCACCTACTTTGTCCTGGTCCCGAATATAACCAAACTCCAACGCGCTGCTAGCACATGAACACTCTCTCAAAGAAGCAACCGACTAAATTCTCTTCCTTGTATATTACATCTACAAGAGGCATAAACTCTGGGTCTTCCCAAAACCTGCACCTCGATCGATAAGGCGTAATATAATGCACATTTATCAATTTCTTTGCTCGAGTTATCCTTGATGTTTTCTTTCCTTAGCCATAATAATCCACCAACGCATCGATAACTAGAAATCTCAAGCAAACAACCACGCGATCTGATCGTAGACGGTGGGCTCCCCCACTTAGCTTTAAGCCCACAATGATTCCTCCTTCTCATTTACCATGATCTCGCACCATTAACCCGCCAAATTTCTCGAAATCGTTGTTAAACTTTTCATGAAACATTTCGAATTATCGGCAATGATCGTATACCCGACCTTCTGTTGGGTAGTAAGTAGAACTCTTCGTAGAAACCTCATCAAAAATCGTGCAACCGCTAACCTGTTCATAGGAGATAACCCACCTGTGGTATTCCATGCCGACATCTTCCAACAATGCTGCACCGGGTACAACTACCACGAGTTCAGTGAACCATCCTGAGCCCATGCTCGTCCACCAGCTGTACAAGTCTGTTCCTTTCCCATTGACATCAACTGAAAGTTCAACAATACCTTTCAAACTCAGAGTCATATTGCATCCGAAACGATAATTAAATCTTCACAACCCTCTTTATTTCAAGCAACTCCTTTCTGCCATATTTAATCTTTCTCCGTACAGTAACCACCATTCCAATTATAATCCGTGGACCTAGCCACTTTCCACCACGCCTCCCAAATCGCTCTAATCTTCCTCAAGGTACGTGGCTATCCTACCACATAATCCATATGCTACTCTACCACTCCCATTTCGGTCAAACCATCTCCTTTAAGCAACTTCTCGACCTCCGCTTTTCATACTTGGAGTACTAGTAATACAACCACCGCGAGACAACCTCCCGCCATGTCCTTCCTCATACTCCGCTGCCCGAATGCTGCCTCAAATCACATCCATACCTGTAGCACCGGAACTAATGAATTGCTACCAACTCCAAACCTCCTGGAAGATCATCTTTCTCGAGCCATCAATACTAAAAACACCCCTTCGATTCTAAAACCGCTACACTCTACTATTCTTGACAACCACTTCTTAGGCGCCACTTTACTATCGGAGACTTACCTCGCTCCAAAGTTCCATAACTGACTCCAACGCTACTCAAACACCTCAACCCCATGCCCGTCTCTTCAAAACTAGTCAAACAACATGAAAACCAATCAAAATATACCCCAATACTTATAATTTAACAATTTATAATGATTCCCAGCTTCACTCAAAAGCCAACAAAGTCAACCCTCCGGCCCACGCGTCCGGACTCCAAAACTTTTCAAAGATAAACTTTACCCATAACACCACAAACTCAAATATGTTATTTATTCCTAATTCCATGTCCATTTTCATGGTCAAATTTCAAAAATACCAAATTCTAGGTTTTCTACCAAAACCCCCACAATTTCTACTAATTTTCATGGTTTAATCCTTATAGTATCCATGTATTTAACTTACAATAGGGGGAAATTAACTTACCTTGCCAGAGATGATGAAAACCTCTACTTGAAGCTCTCCAAAAATTGCCCAAACCAAGAGAGAATGCAAGAAAAATGGCCAAATCCCGTTCTTAAAACAACACTGCCCAGTGACATTTTTTGCATCTACCGAGCCATTGGCTGCTTCTGCGGAAAGCACTGGAGTCCGCCCCCTCCGCACCTACGGACAAGGTCCTGCTCTTACGACATTACAGGTGCGTCAGTCTCCCTCTCTTCTGCGCTCGACTCCGCTCCTGCACTCAAGGACGCCGCATCTGCGCCATTGCAGATGCAGAAATTGTCTCGCACCTGCGGCCACTGCCCAACTCGCCCAGAACCGCTTCTGCGACCCTCTTGGTCATAACTGCAGCTCCGCACCTGCGGCCAAAACCTCGTAGGTGCGGTTATACTAGATGTGCTGCCACCAAAAATTGCATAAGGCCAAATTCTCTCCAATTCAATCCGAATCAAACCCGAGGCCCCCGGGACCCCACCCAATCATACTAACGCATCCCAAATCATGAAACGGACTTAATCAGAGCTTCAAATCATGCCAAGAAACATAAATTACGGATCGATGATCAAAACCCTTATTTAAACTTCCAAACCTCTAAACTTCAACAAAAGCGTCCGAACCATATCAAAACATTCCGAAATGATGCCAAACATTGCGTACAAGTCAGAAATCACAATATGCACCCATTTGAAGGCTCGGAATCCCAAACGAACATCGGTAACACCAAATTCCACTTCAAACCAAACTTAGGAAATTCTTAAATTCAAAATGCCAACCTTCCGTAATAATCACCGGAATGCTCCTGGGTGATCCGATACTCAATTCGAACATACGCCCAAGTTCGAACTTACCATACAAACCAATTAGGACCTTTAAATCTCGATTCTGAGTTTGTTTACTCAAAGGTCAAAACATAGTTAATTCTTTCAACTTAATACTTCTGAAATTAGAATTTTCCATCCGAATCACCTCCGAACTTTCCAAAATTCAATTATAACCTCGCATAAAAGTCATAAAGCATGAAGAGAAGCTATCCAGGCCTCAACCAGCCGAACAACGCGCTAGAGCTCAAAACAATCAGTTAGGTCATTGCGTTGCTACTTTTTTCCCAGTTAATAACTGGAAGAGCTTGTTGAATCTTGGAGGATACGTCTTGTAATGATCGAACCTGTCATTTTGAGCATTTGTATTCCATTGAGCTCTTTGAAGTCTTGAGTAGCTTCATATGATGTGTTATGACTTGTATGAATTGTCCGTTTTGATTTTCAAGTGATTCAGGATTAATTTGGAATAATTCTCAACTAGGAAGCTTAAAGTTGGAAGAGTTGACCTAGTTTGATTTTTGTGTATTTGGCCCCAGATCAGAGTTTTTATGGTTTCGTTAGGTCCATATGGTGATTTTTGACTGGGGCGTATGCCCGGATTTTCATTTGGATATTTCTAGAAGGTTTCAGCACTATTTGGTGAAAGTTAGAAATTAGAAGTTTTGGGATGTTCATAAGTTTGACCCGGAGTTGTCCTTGGTGATATTGAGTTCAGATTATGGTTCCGAGGATTTGGATAGCTTCGTTACGTCAATTAGGAGTTATGTTAAACATTTGAGGTCATTCCGAGTTGATTTGATATGGTTCGGCACGAGTTTTGGAAGTTGAAAGTTCGAAAGTTCATTAAGTTTGATTTGAGGTGCAATTCATTGTTTTGATGTTGTTATGTGTGATTTGAGGCCTTCAGTAAGTCCGTGTTATATTATGGGACTTGTTGATATGCTCGGACGGGGTCCCGAGGAGCTCGGGTGAGTTTTAGATAGGTTTGGGTTGTGTTGTGCTCGTTTTTTATGTTTTGACATCGTTTCTTCAATAATAAATGGTAATAAATTGAGAAAATGAGCTCTAGTTTTTGTTTTTATTGAAGCATTAGATCCGTATCGTAATTATGGAGCTATAGGAAAAAGAATCGTCGAATTTGGACATCGTTTGAGGGAGTTATGCTCATTTTAGTGTTGAAGAAGCGAGCTGGTGTTGGTGCTACGCAGATGTGAAGTTGGGTCCGCATGTGATGCCCCAGGTGCGAAAAATGGACTGCAAAAGTGGAAATGCCTATGCATATAAAAATCAGACTGCATTCTTTTGGTATTTTGAGCATATCTCGAGTTATAGAGCTCCGATGGAGGTGAGTTTTGCGCCGTTCTTCTCGTATTTTCATGGGGATTAGTATATAATATCAATTTTTGTATTTTAACATAATTCCAGTAGGTCATTTGTGAATTAATCCATGTTTTGATTGGAGAATGAGGGGGGGGGGAGTTTATCAAAAACTTTTCTGAAGAGAATAATTGGGTTTTGAATATTGATTCAGAGTCGGAATTAGATGAAATTAGTTTGGATGGACTTGTAATTGAATGGATTGTTGAATTTTGTGAGTTTTGTCGGGTTCCGAGGTACGGACCCAAGTTTGACTTTTTGGTTGACTTTGAGTAAATATGTAAAGATTCGACCTTTATCATTTGGGATTGTTTCCTTAGCCATTATTTGATGTATTCAAGTTGCTTTTTGGCTAGTTTCGAGACGTTCAGAGGTTGTTACGCGTGGGATGGAATTTCTAGACTATTGTTTGGCTTGCTCGGTATTGGATTTGGCTTGCTCGAGGTAAGTAACATATCTAAACTTGGATTTGAGAGTGTTTAACCCTGAGAACTATGTTATATGAGATGTATTGGGGTGACACACATGCTAGGTGACGGGCGTGTGGGCGTGCACCGGGGTAATAATGAATCCAGTTGACTATTAGACTATAACCGAACTTATTTTGCTGTTATATCTTGTTACATTCATGTTCTCCCTACTTGTTTGATTATATGAGATGTGAATCATGTAGGAAATCATGTTTAGGCTATGTGCTTATTCGCTTGAGACCTGATGAGGCTATTTCTGTTGTTTTGAGTTTCTGATTTAACTGTAATTATACACTCAATCATGATTCATCATTTGCATATCATATCTCAGTCTCTATTTATCATTCATTGCTACATCGCATGTTATTATTACTTTTCCATATGTAGAGTTGTTGGGCTGAGTTGTACAAGATATTGAGTCCTTGAAGACATGAGATATATATGACCGAGTTGGGGCCCAAGGGCCGAATTGTGAGTGATATTATGGGATCGGGCTGTACGCTGCAGCAAGCCTTATTGGCTTATTTATGGGATCGAGCTACACGCCGTAACATACACTTATTGGCTTATTTATGGGATTGGGATACATACCGCAGCAGGCCTTATCAGCTTATTTATTATTATGGGATCGGGCTGCAAGCTGCAACATGCCATATTGGCTTTATATTAGAGCTTGGGCAGGATCCGCCCCTCCGGAGTCTGACATACCAGCAATGAGCGTAGGTACCCGATAGTGCCGAGTAATTGCGTGTGATGAGTGGGAGTTTGAGACAGACATCTTGAGTATGTTTGAGGGTGAGAGTACCTGGGAATACACTGTAAAATCATTCATTTGACATGCATACTTGGCATGTAGGCATAGAGATGCATTTTTCTCATACTAATATGGTATTGTGACATTCATGATTTGACATGTAGGCATTGAGATGTATATTCCTCAAGCTAGACGGTATGTGATAATTGATGACTTGACATGCATATTGATATGTAAGCATAGAGATGCATTTTTCTCATGTTATGTGATAATGAAATATCTTATCTATTGTTGAAACTTTGGGAAAAATCACAGTTTTCTGACATACCCCTCATATTTTGGTGATTTCGGTAAAAGATTTGGGTTTTACTGTTATACCCGAAAAGTATATCTATTTTTTCGTAACCGTGAATGAGCTGAGCATAATATCTTTTGAGCTATTACTTGTACTGCTTTCTTTATATTATTACGAATTGTTCTTAGCTATTGGTGTTGGACTCTGACCGTTTTTCGAGCTCGTCACTACTTTCAACCTAAGGTTAGGTTTGTTACTTATTGAGTACATGGGATCGGTTGTACTCATACTACACTGCTGCACCTTGCGTGCAGATTTTGAAGCTGATGTTGATGTGTATGGCGGGAGCTGGAACGTTCCAGTTATAGCTGCTGATCCGCTCAAATTACACCTTAATAATAGTGTAAGCGATCGATGTCAAATATAGTAACCCAACTAGGTTGGGGTCGAATCCCACAGGGAATAGGCGTGAAACAAATATCTAATTAGTGTAATATTTCACTTAGTCTTAATTCGATCAAGTAACCAAATATAGTAAAATGATGTTAAGTACTTAAAGAAAGTTAAACTAATAATTGCAGCTTGAAAAGAATAGTTGAATAAAGATATGAAGTTGAGATACTAAGGTTGTGCTCCCCCTAATATAGTAGAATATATTGATATTGATATTGACATCCGTTCTTGATATGCAATCGGTTCTTATTAGCGTGTTATCCGATATTTTCCAATATTTAGATAACGTATCCTCTTATGATCCTCCCGTATGCATTAGAGTCGAAATTAAGAATACCCAATCATTCGCCGACTTAAAATCCTCTTATTACTAAGTGATTTTGTTAAACAAGGGTTAAAGCCTTGAATTTTCGTTATTTATTCTACCAAACTCTACCTCCCTTTTCCAAGGTACAATAGCGTATATTGGCACTCGTTAATGTTTGCAACACTAACGATTTAATTAAGAACGAGAAATAAATAAGTATCAAGATTATTTCGAAATTGGAAGCAATATCAATTGTTCAATAACATTCCACCCACCATGGGTTCACAACCTCAGTATTAGAATTTAGCTACACATATTGAAAACTAAAGAACAAATAAGAATAGTTGGATTCATCTTACAACAATATTGATTTCTCAGTTTTGATCACCCAAAAATCTCTCCCAATTTGAGAATAACCAAAAGCACTATTTTGCACTTTGAATTCTGACAAGTCTCCCTTCACAATACCCTAGAGAGACTATTTATAGAGGCCCAAAAACCGAGGCGAGCTGAAATAACATCTGACCCAATTTCCCCTCTGCGATCGCATTCCTGTCGCAGAACAGGAATGCGGTCCGCAGAGTCTTCATCCTTTGTCGCAGACCTCACCAGAACTTTTCCTTCATGTCGTATTTAAGAATGCGGTCCGCATAATGATTCTGCGATCGCGATCCCCCTCTATTTTTCACCTCAAACTCTGTTCGTGTCTGCGATGAAAATGCGATTAGCATTTCCATTCTGCGGTCGCATTTTTGACAGCATCCTTACTTTAACTTTGGCTTGAAGTTCTGTCCGCCTTTGCGATTTAATTTCTAATTCTGCGACTCGCATATCTACTTTGCGATCGCAGAATTGCTTCTTCTGTACTCTTGATCTCTTTTCTTGCCTTTGAACGGCTTTTGAACTGCTTTTCAAGCTTTTGGGTCTCTTTCATCCATATGCTGAAATTACACTAAAACTAAGTAAATATCATGATAATTAACAAGTGGAACAAGCAATTTCTAAACAAATAGTATCAATATGTGCCGAAATTTCCCGGCACATCAACACCCCCAACTTAAGCTCTTGCTTGTCCTCAAGCAATTAACACAACGCTACCCTAACTAAAGCTATACCTATCAAATATAAAGCAGCATTGACCAAGGACCGTGGTTGTTGATAACATCTTAAGTATGACCATCTTTTACTGTACCCCCTTCGAATCATTAAAATGCTTCAAAGAACAAACAGTCAATTAGTGAACTTTTGAGCCTCAACAAAGTAACTAAATGCTACTTTCAGCTGAATCAACTTATGCTTTGACTCCAAGCTCAACTAGCTATCAACCTAGCAGTGTGTGTGCCCTCACCAGAAAGAAAGTCCCGTTCTCACAGTATTTGTCATAGAATAAATCAAGGGACAAAAAGACTAAAACACTCTCTCTCAGAATAAAATTTCAAGTGTCACCACCTGTCATGCCATAGGCTTGCCCTTATTTTAATTCATCGCCTATTCATAAGAACACTTTAGTTAAAGATCACATAAGGACTTTATAGGCTTGTAATTTAAGGAAGGGTAGGATGTGAATTTAGATAATAGTGGCTACTTCCTCCTTGAACACTCATTACTCTCTTTCTCCTTCCAGCCTTTTGTTCCTTTTCCTTCAATGGATTTACACTCCCACATTAAACCCCACTCACATACCTCTTTATTTTATTCTCAAGCCTCTGTATACCACTTACATTGACTATTTCTTTCCTTCTTTTGCTTTCACCCTTGTGGTATCTATTTATTTATAATTTTTTTTCCCGAAGCTTCCTAGATTGACATGAGCTTTTGAGGTATGGAGTCCCCATTTTATTTCATGATTTTACCCCTTTTATTATTGATCCCCCACCCCCAACTTAATCTTTTATCAATACTCTCAATGTTCAAGGAGGAATGGGTTCAAACGGAGTCATTTTGATGAATGGATTTAGGTTATAATGTGGAGGCCAACAAAAAGGCTACAAGGCTCAAAATGGGGTACTAGTGATAGTCATAATGCACAGGTCGGCTGAAAGAGGCTAGAAAGGTTTTATCACTACTCAAAGAAAGCCTAGGATCACTTCTCTAACTTAGCATACGTATTATAGGCAACAAAGAACCAACCGGGCAAGTTCTAGATAGCAGCAATGAACACAAGAATTATCGAACAACGAGCTCACACACACCGGCACAACAACTGTTTGGTTAACATAGTTTACAGCTTTGGACTGCGCACTTAGTGACTCGGGGCTTTCCTTGTGTCTACAATCACAATTCTAAATAGCCCTAGAGTTACTGAAAGAGCCTCAATTTCACTAGATTGATTTGTTTCCAGGGTTCTATACTTCACTTATGGTTTCATACTTGTTTGTTCACCTACATACCATCCTGGTCAATGTACTTTATACTCAACAGCCCGGTTCTACTATTTCACCATTGAAAAAGAACCCGACAAAAGAAAAAACAAGGGAATTTTATTGTTAACTATTTAATTATAACAAATTATAACAACATATATACACAATTCCTAAATCATCACTATCAACATATCGAATGCCACCACAAGTTCACAAGTCAGTTAAAAAATACAGACCAAATGGAAATATAAGGCTACCACCCCCAACCTAAGCACATGCATTGTCCCCAATGCAATAATACTAAAAGCTGTAAAGGACAAAGGGGCTCCCTGGAAGCGCAATTACACGAAGAGATTAGCCTATTGCGCTG
>MCJB01006635.1:0-11850 GCA_002018475.1 Nicotiana obtusifolia
GGGTGGAAGAAAGTAGCTGTTGGGAGTTGTTTTATGGCTGAGCAGGTTGACGTTTTTGGAACTGATTTGGAAGTTTTATGTGGGGGTTAATGGAGTTTTGGTGGTGGAGTTTTTTGGAGGATTTTTTAGCTTGGGGAAGAAGAAGAAGAAAAAAACCCCCGGTGTGCTTTTTCTCTGTTTTTTTTTTTTTACCTCTCCCCCTCTTCTGCCTCTTTTCTCCGCCCCTCCCTTTTCTTCTTTTTTCCTCCCGCTAGCAGAATGGCTAGGGATTTCTTTAAAAAGGGGAAAGGGATCTTAGGGTTCGTTGTGGGCTGCCTGGGGGCTTGATTGGGCCTCGTTGATCTTAATCTGGGCTGGTTTAAATTTCAGCCCAGTCCGAATTACTCCTCTTAATTAATTTCTGATTTTAAATTCCTTCTTTAATTTAATTTTAATAATTAAACTACTTAATAATTAAACTCCTAATCTTACCCAAGAGGTGACATTAATTTAAATACTATTTATAAAATTATAAAAACCCTTGAATCTAAGAAATGAAGATTAAAATTGAAGGAAATTGTAAAATGAATCATTTTTGTGATTTTTTCAATTTTGTAAAACAATTAATTACTAACTCGATTTTAAAAATGTAAAATAAATCCTAAATGCGATGCATGATATTTTTGAGTATTTTCAATAATTAATTAATTAACAAAATGGCTGAAACCTAATTAAAACTATTTATTGATTTTTTATATGGGAGTACTTCGGGCAGGGCAAAAATCACGTGCTCACAACAAACAGTTGATAGCTTTACCATTTACCAAACAATACAGAACAAATACATTTCTGAGAGACAAAGTACTCGGTGAACCAGTACAGGGTAGCAAAATGGTAGCAATAATGTGGGCTAGGACACAGTGTTCAAATTTTAAATTCTTTGGACCTATATCAGGGGGTTTTCAGACAACACACTCTTGGCTTCCTCAAACGACACTTCAAAATTATCTGGCCAGGAGTGTTGCACAAAAAAATTGTACCCAACAAACTTTGTTGCAAAGATTTTCTCAAACTGATAAGAGTCAAGAATGATATGAGTTCCTAAAACCATGGATTCTAGATCTTCTACATCATTCACAAACAGATTTGCATAAAACATACGCACAGGCTCTTCATAAATAGTATCACCAACAGTAGCAAATAGAGACAAGTTTCTGAGTTTCGAAAATAGACATAACATCACAGTGAGGGTTTTGCATAAACTTTAAACTTACAGTGCGGCCAAAAGCAATCGATTTTCCTGAAAGCAACAAACCTAGCCTTCTCTTCAAGGCCATAGAAGTTCATCTTGTCTTCAGGGCCAAACTCTATACTTTTAGTTTTTCTCCTTTTCTGAGAAGATTGTTTAGGGATGGACTACATTGATCGTTTTCCCGCCCTCTTTTGGGAGAGGAGAATGTCTTGTTGATAGTCGCTGGAATCTTCCTCAGTCAGTAGATGATCTGTGCTTTCTGAGGATTCTACATCAACAGGATCATCTTTGGTCTTCTTGAAACGATGGCTTCTTCTGGGTATAGAGAAGGAAGGAGAGGGTTTGGTTTTGGCCATGAGTAAAAGAAAACAGAGATATAGAGATTGAATTTCTTTGAAAGAATGGGAGATATGACCGACGGAGGAGGGGTTAAAAAGGGTTTGAGAGAATGCCTCGATTCACAGAGAGACGTGTGAAGGGCAACTGAAAAGTTGCCTTCTGCAAGCCCGTCGTCAGTTCACAATTAATACATGTACAGACTAATTGAGTACTTAAAAGATTTTTTGGGCGAAAATTATGAGAAAATATATGGACAATAATTAGACTTAGACAATTATGGAAAATAGTAGGGGAATTGTACAAATACCAATTTTGTTACGAAGGAAACAAAATCTTTCTTCAAGCGAAGGTTTTGCAAAAATATCCGCTAATTGATTTTCAGTATTTACAAATTCTAACACGATATCACCTTTAGCAACATGATCACGTATAAAATGATGCTTAATCTCAATATGCTTAGCCCTAGAATGATGCACAGAATCTTTTGATAGACAGATAGCACTAGTATTATCACACATAATAGGAACACAGTTAAGACGTAAATCATAATCTAATAGTTGATGCATAATCCATAGTACTTGTGTGCAGCAGCTTCCTACTGCTAGATATTCCGCTTCAGTAGTAGATAGGGAAACACAGCTTTGTTTCTTGTTGTGCTAGGATATAAGAGATTTTTCAAGTAATCGGCACATTCCACTTGGCTTTTCCTATCAATTTTATCCCTTGCAAAATCTGCGTCTAAAAAACATTTGAGATCAAAACTATCTAAACTTTCGTACCATAATCCATAGTCGATTGTCCCTATCAAATATCTGATAAGACGTTTAATAGCAGTCAAGAGAGATTCTTTAGGAGCTAACTAATATCTTGCACATTTGCAAACGTTGAACATAATATCAAGTCGACCAGCTGTAAGATAGAGTAGGGAGCCAATCGTATCTTGGTACATTATTTCAACAGCACTCGTACCGTCTTTATCATCATCCAAGGTAGTTGATGGACTCATAGGTGTTCCTATGGCCTTTGCGTTGGACATGTCAAATTTTTTGATGAGTTCTTTTGTGTATTTTGTTTGACTAATGAAGATCTCTTCTGTACTTGCTTGATTTGAAGCCCAAGGAAGAAAGTAAGTTCCCCCATCATACTCATTTCAAATTCCCGTTTCATGATGCTTGAAAAATTCTTGCAGCAAACAGGGTTAATGATGCCAAAAATAATATCATCTACGTAGATTTGTACAATTAAATTACCTAGAGATGATCGTTTGATAAAAAGAGTAGTAACAACATTACCTCTGTCAAACCCATGTTCGACTAAAAATGAGCTCAGTCTTTCATACCAAGCTCTAGGAGCTTGCTTTAGACTGTACAATGCTTTGGACAATTTATAGACATGATTTAGAAAGGATTCATTTACAAATCCTGGAGGTTGCTTAACAAATACTTCCTTAGAGATGAACCCATTTAAGAAAGCACTTTTCACATCCATCTGAAATAGTCTAAAACATTTGTGAGCAGCATAGGCTAATAGAATGTGAATTGATTCTAACTTGGCAACATGGACGAAGGTCTCTTCTTAATCAATTCCCTCTTGTTGTGAATAACCTTGTGCGACTAGTCTAGCTTTGTTTCGCACAATTTGTCCAAATTCATTCTACTTATTTCTGTACACCCATTTTGTTCCAACAATGGATGCATTTGGTGATTTAGGAATGAGTTCCCATACCTTATTTTTCTCAAATTGATCAAGCTCTTCCTTCATTGCAATTATCTAGCTTTTGTCCCCATGTACCTCATCCACCTTTTTTGGTTCGAACTGGGATATGACAGCAATGTTCGATGTCTGCTTCAGTGATCTTCTAGTTTTTGTTCCTTCCTGAGGGTCTCCAATGATGAACTTATGTGGATATTCAGGCTCACTTTTCTATTCATTTGGAATAACTAATACCGGCTCCTTTTAAACAGATTTTGTTGGATCAGTTGTAGAAGATCTATGATTTTGTATAGGACTGTTAGTCGACTGATCTTGCTGATCAGTCACTTCATCAAGAGTGTTCTCACCTAGCATCTTCAGGAAGTTGTTCATTACTTAAGCGAGGGTTAGAGTCCACAAAAACAACATGTATAGATTCTTCAATAGATAAAGTACGCTTATTAAAAACCCTATATGCTCTACTAGAGAGAGAGTATCCAAGAAAAATACCTTCATCGCTTTTGGGATCAAGCTTACCAAAATTATCTTTTCCATTGTTGTGTATAAAGCATTTGCAGCCAAAAGGATGACAATAACTGATGTTGGGTCTTTTTCCTCTCCATTGTTCATATGGAGTCTTCTTTCTTAAGAATAGGTCGAATTAGGCATCTGTTGATGATGTGACATGTTGGGCTTACAGCTTCTCCCCAGAAGTGGTGTGGAAGAGAATTTTTCACAATCATGGTTCTTGCCATATCTTGCAAGGTTCTATTTTTACGTTCTACCACTCCATTTTTTTGTTGTGATCTTAGAGATGGAAAATTGTGAGAGATCCCTTGATCATTGCAGAAGTTCTCAAATGCTTTGCTTTCAAATTCTCCTCTATGATCAATTCTTATGGAGGATATGTAATAACCTTTTTCCCGCTGCACCTTCTTGCAAAAGACTTCAAAATTCCTTAATGCCTCATCTTTATGACTCAGAAAGATAACCCAGGTGAATTGTGAAAAATCATCTACTATTACAAAAGCATATTTTCGACCACCTATGCTAGCAGTTCTAGTGGGACCAAAAAGGTCCATATGCAGGAGTTGAAGAGGCTTTGTAGTAAAAACAATATTTTTAACTTTAAAAGAGGACCTAGTTTATTTTCCTAGTTGACATGCATCACAAATTTGATCTTTTGAAAAATCTAGTTTTGGAAGACCAATGACAAGATCATTTTTGGAAAGTTTATGAATAGTATGCATGCTAGCATGACCAAGTTTTCTATGCCAAACCCAAGGATCATCAATCATAGAAGCTAGACAGATTTCATTACCAAGACTATCTAAGTTACTGATAGTATAGACATTTCTGTCCCTATTTCCATAGAGAATAACTTTACCTGATTCATCTTCAATGAACCAACCATGTTTTTTGAAACGAACCTCGTAGTCATTATCACATAGTTGACTGATACTGAGAAGATTATAACCAAGTTCATCAACCAGGTACACTTCGTCTACATCACATGTTGAGCTGAGGGGAACTCTTCCAACTCCAATTACACTTCCTTTTGATTTATCTCTAAAGGTGATTATTCCTCCATCTAGTTTGGTGACCGTTTTGAATAATTGTTTGTCACAGTCATATGTCTAGAACACGTGCCATTAAGGTACCATTTTCCTTTTCGATTCTTCTTGTGGTGTTCCTGCAAAAAAATATTATTTGTTTTTAGGTACCCAAGCCTGCTTGGGTCCTGAATGATTAGAGCTCTGAATATTAGCTTGACTAGAAGACTTAGGTAGCCAGACCCATCTCCTATTGTTCTTGAACCTGCAATAGTTAGAAGTGTGGCTAGGTTTTCCGCAGTAAAATCAATAGGGATTATGGGGATTTTCAGAGCCCTTTTCTCCTCTGATTTTAATCATGCATTGGTTAGTGTAGTGACCATATTTGTCACAATAAGTACATGCAAAAAGATTTCTAATTCTAGTCGGAGATGTATGAGGAGCAATCTGATTCGATCTAACAGAGTTATGACTAGTGGATTTTCGCAATCCATTCAGTTGAAGTTGAAGTTCATTAACTTCATCTTGAAGCATATCTCGCTAAATTTCACATACTTCCAACTTTTAAAGCCTAGTCTTTCTTTTCTCTTTTGATTTTTCTAAGTTCATTTAGAACTCTCTCGATATCTGCAAGAGCAATATCAATAAATTCTTGGAGTTCATAACAGTTAGGACATGTAGGAAGACGTACCTTACTAGTTCCTTCGTCTGCCATGAGACCAAGTTCACCCGAGTCCTCATTGCTATCTTATTTCTTGGCTATGAAACACATGTTGGCAATTTCTTCGTGATCAGATTCTTCTTCATCACTCCTAGTTCCAAAGAATTTCTTCTTTTGAAAATTTTTTCTTAGTTTCTTTTACAGTTCGGGGCAATCGGCTTGAATGTGTCCATGTTTTCCACACTCGTAGCATCTTCCATTATTTTTATCATTATCATTGTTCATCTTCCCTTTTCTGAAGTTTGATTTACCTCTCTTGCTATTTCTGCTTTTCCTAATCATGCTTGTTACAACTTTGGAGAGCATAGCTATGTTTTCATCTTGTTCTCCTCCTTCCTCTTCTTCTTCATTTTTTTGATTCAGCCATAGTTGCTTTGAATGCAATTGTCTTCTTCTTTTCTTGTCGAACTTGCCTGTCTAAGTGTGTTTTCTCAAACGCAATTAGATCACCTCTAAGTTCATCATAGATATTTTGTCAAGATCCTGACATTCCGGTGCAATGACTTTGGGTTACCAGATTTTGGGAAGACTCCTCAGAATTTTTCTGACTTGTTCCCAACTCTTGATTGATCTACTAAATAATTTTAAATCTACAATGATTTTGCTGAATCTAGAAAATATTTCCTCCAGTAATTCTCCATCCTTCATTTGAAACAATTCATAGTCTCAAACTAGGAGATTTATCCTTGTTTCTTTCACTTTGTTGGTTCATTCATATGTGACTTCTACCTTATTCCACATTTCCTTTGCAATTTCACAGCTTGATATTTTTTCGTATTCTTCCCCGCTAATAGCATTGTACAGCAGATTTTTTGCCTTGGCATTCACTTGAATAACGGTTGATTGTTCTTCAGTATAATCATCTAAATCAAGAGAGTCGGATGATACTACAATTTGACCATTTGCATCCTTCTTTGGCGGAATTGGAAGATTTCTCTTTTTGATCACACGCCAAACCTTAATGTCATATGCCATTGTGTAAGTCTCCATGCACACTTTCCAGTGAGAGAAGTGCTGGCCATTTAAGTACGGGGGTCATACTTGAGATGCTCCTTCTTGAAATAGTGCTCCAACGGCTGTATTTGATGCTATGATCTTTTTCTCACTTGCTGTTAAGTAATATTCGACAATCCTGCTCTGATACCAATTGAAAGTACAAGAGGGGGAGCAGTGAATTGTAACCGATTTAAAAATCGTAGTTGACTAAGTATGAGTTTAGTCGACTAGACTTTGCGCAGTGATTGAATTCAGTAGAGATAAACTAAATGAACAGAAAGGTAAAGAAGACACAGCAGTTTTTATACTGGTTCAGTACCGGTGTGGTACCTACGTCCAATTTTCTTGGGTCATAAGGGTTCTTTTAGATCTTTGATAAATGTTTACAGTAGTGATGGTTTTAGTACGTTTACCACCAACGATATATAGCAATAGTGATTCTTTTCTATGTTGACACAACTCTCATTTTGTATTCTAATTCTTCCTATCTTTTGTGACACTTGTAGACTGAAGTATACAGTGTTTGTACTGTCACGATCCAATTTAGGATTGTGACCGGCACTAGCAAGTGCTCCCAAGCGCCGGTCACAATCCTAAATTGGGTCATGACAAAGTTGGTATCAGAGCCTAGGTTTTAAATCCCGAGTCATGGAGCAATGTTTAGTAGAGTCTTGTTCATGGGTATGTAGGCGCCCATACTTATGATCTCGAGGCTACTAAACATTTAGGAATGTTTTCCCTTCTTTCATTCTTTGATCGTGCGTTGAGATTGACTTTGGAATATCTCTTTCGCAGATGGCTAGGACAAGCACACCCTCATCTGCTGGACGTGGTGCTACCCGAGGTGGCGGTCAAGTTGGGGTTCATCAAACTAGAAGACAGACTGCTCCTCAACCTCAAGTTGGGAACATGGGTCAAACCCAAGCTGATATCCAGATCAAGTGCAAGAGCAAGGAGTTCACAACGCTCCACCACCAGTGCCAACTGTTGTACCTACTGTTGCCTTACCTGCAGATACAGAGGCAAGGTTATTGAATGTGTTAGAGACATCGGTGCCTACTCAGAGCGGAAGTTCAGCTCCTCAGGCTACTTTACAAACACAAGCACCTACACAGAATCAGCCTTTCGGGAATAAGGAAATATCCCTACACGAGTCCTGAAATTGAAATCACCAAAATTCACAGGTTCGATAATTCAGCAGATCCTCAAAGTTTATTGGATGGGACACTTAAGGCATTACGTGCTCTTAGATGTTCTAGTGAGAGAGCCGTGGAGCTCGCAGCATACAAACTAGAGGATATAGCCAACACATGGTATGAAACGATATTGCTAGGAAGGCCAGCAGGAGCACCACCACTGACATGGGACGAGTTCACTAAGTTGTTCAAGAATCATTTTCTTCCAGAAAGTCTGATGCAACAATATGCTAGAGACTTTGAGAGATTGGTTCAGACTCCAGATATGGATGTGTCAACATATAACACTAAGTTCTGTAAGCTGGCTATATATGCTCCTCACTTAGTGCCTACCGAAAAAGATCGAGTTCAGAGGTTTGTTGATGGATTGGTTGGTCGTCTATACACTGCAGTAGCCCCACAGATGAAGACTTTATCCTACTCTGATGTAGTCGACCTTGCTAGAAAAATTAAAAACAAGGGACGTGAGGAGCGTGCAGCTAGTGATTTACGTAAGAAGGCCAAAACAGGAGGGACTTTCAGTAGTGGTTTTAGTGAAAATAGAAGAGCAAGAAATCAGGGACAACCACAGGGTTCTCAGACAGGGACACACATGTCTTCACAGTCCACATACAGACCACATTACAGACAAGGTAATAGGGGACCATCATCTTCTGGACATCATAATTCTGGGCAGATATATGCCACTACTCCAGTCTGCCAGACTTATGGTAGATCACATTTGAGCCAATGTCGTGTTCTAACTGGAGAGTGCTTTCGGTGTGGCCAGTTAGGACATCACTTGAGGGATTGCCCTCAGCCTCCGAGAAATTTCAACCAGGTTTCTATTCAGTCAGCTGCACCGACTCAGACTACTCGTAATACTTCAGGTGCTACACGTACAGGAAATAGAGGTCGAGGTGCTGGAGACCGTGCTACTGCGAATCAAGGACAAGGCAATGCTGGTAGAGGTCAGGCGAGAGTTTTTGCATTTACCAGACAGGATGCTCAGGCCTCAAATGCAGTGGTTACAGGTATTCTTTCTGTCTGTTCATTTGATGCACTTACGTTGATTAATCCGGGATCTACTCACTCCTATGTGTCCTCGTACTTTGCTTTGAGATTTAGTAGACAGCCAGAGATAAATGATCCTTTTCTAGTTGCTACACCTGTTGGAGAGTCTCTATTAGCTGAATACGTATATCGTGCTTGTCAGATTCGGGTTGAACGTAGAGATACTCTAGCTGACCTTATTGCACTTGATATGATTGACTTTGACATGCTGATGGGAATGGACTGGTTATCTTCTTGCTATGCTATAGTCGATTGTCATGCAAAGATAGTTAAGTTTGAGATACCAAAAGAACCTAGTTTTATTCTAAGAGGGAGTCAGGTTCCAGAGACTTGCAAAATTGTATCTTTTATGAAGGCTCAACAACTTCTAAAGAAAGGTTGCTTGGATCTCTTAGCTATTGTAAATGACACAAGAAAGGGAACAGTTAGTATAGAAAATGTACCCGTAGTGAGAGAATTTTCTGATGTATTTCCTGAGGATTTACCAGGATTGCCTCCAGTACGAGAAATAGACTTTGGTATTGATTTGCTACCTCACACACAGCCCATATCGATACCCCCATATCGAATGGCACCAGCAGAGTTGAGGGAGCTAAAACAACAGTTACAAGATTTGTTAGATAAGGGTTTTATTAGACCTAGTGTATCACCATGGGGTGCACCGGCACTATTCGTAAAGAAGAAAGACGGATCCCTGAGAATGTGCATTGACTACAGGCAGTTGAACAAGATAACAATACACAATAAATATCCCTTGCCTCGTATAGATGACATGTTTGATCAGTTACAAGGAGCTGCCCACTTTTCAAAGATTGACCTCCGTTCTGGTTATCATCAACATAGAATCAAAGATGAAGATATTTCTAAGACTGCTTTCAGAACTCGATACGGGCACTATGAGTTTCTTGTGATGCCTTTCGGACTGACTAATGCTCCAGCTGCATTCATGGATTTAATGAATAGGGTGTTCAAGCCATTTCTGGATAGATTTGTAATAATATTTATTGATGGCATACTAATATATTCTCATAGCCAAAGAGAACACGAGAATCATCTCAGGACTGTGTTACAAACATTGCGAGAACATCGACTTTATGCTAAGTTCTCGAGTGTGAATTCTGGCTAGACTCGGTAGCATTCTTGGGGCATGTTGTATCTAAAGATGGAATTATGGTAGATCCTAAGAAGACCAAAGCTGTGCAGAAATGGCCCAGACCTACTTCTCCTACAGAGATTCGCAGCTTTTTAGGCTTAGCAGGCTATTACAGGCGTTTTGTGCAGGATTTCTCCAGAATAGCATTGCCGCTGACCAAGCTAACACAGAAAAATGCAAAGTTTCAGTGGACGGAGGAATGTGAGTAAAGCTGTCAGAAACTCAAAACGTGTCTGACAACTGCACCAATATTAGCCTTACCATTAGGTCCTGGAGGATTTACAGTATTCTGCGACACCTCGAGGGTGGGATTAGGATGCGTTCTCATGGAAAATGGTCGTGTTATAGCTTATGCTTCGAGACAATTGAAAAAGCACGAGCAAAACTATCCTACACATGATTTGGAGATGGCTACAGTGGTATTTGCTCCAAAAATTTGGAGGAATTATCTATACGGCGAAACTTGTGAGATATATACTGACCATAAAAGTCTGAAGTATATCTTTCAGCAGAGAGATCTAAATCTTCGACAGCGTCGCTGGATGGAACTACTCAAAGACTATGATTGTTCTATTTTGTATCATCATGGAAAAGCCAATGTGGTGGCTGATGCATTGAGTAGAAAATCTATGGGGAGTTTGGCACATATAGCCCCTGCAAAGAGACTTTTAGCCAAAGATATTCAGAGACTAGAAGATATAGGTATCAGATTTAGTGTCGGAAATTCAGAGGCATTGTTGGCTTGTGCTCAGGCTAAGTCTTCATTAGTTAAGTGCATTAAGGCCACCAAATATGAGGATGAACGATTATGTAAATACAGAGATGAGGTCTTAGCTGGTAAAAGCAAGGATATGATTGTTTAAAGTGATGGTGTTCTTCGAATGGGTGACAGGCTATGTGTAGCAGACGTAGATGGGTTGATACATGCTATTCTTAAAGAAGCTCACAACAGTAAATACACTATACATCCTGGATCCACAAAAATGTACCATGACCTGAAGCAATTTTATTGGTGGGAAGGTATGAAGAAAGATGTTGCTAACTTTGTTTCTAGTTGTTTGACTTGTCAGCAGGTCAAGGCTGAGCATCAACGACCCGCAGGACTACTACAACAAATTGAGATTCCAGAGTGGAAATGGGAAAGAATTACTATGGATTTTGTCACCGGGCTACTACGAACCCTTAGAGGTTATGACTCGGTATAGGTGATTGTAGACCGACTGACGAAATCAGCACACTTTTTGCCGGTGAAGACTACATATGGTGGAGTCAGGTATGCACAGATATTTATGAACGAAATTGTCCGACTTCACAGAATTCCAGTATCCATCATCTCTGATAGAGGATCACAGTTCACTTCACGCTTTTGGAAATCTTTTCAAGAAGCATTGGGTAGGACGAGTAAATCTTAGTACTGCATTTCATCCACAGACAGACGGGCAGTAGATACTAGGCCGAATGGGAGCGGTGGCTTATCGTTTAGCACTTCCTCCTGAGTTATCTTTTATTCACCCAGTGTTTCATGTCTCAATGCTAAGCAAAATGTATATCAAACTCATCTCAGGTGCTGGAAGCACCAACTAACCGCTTGATGAGAAGTTCTCTTACGAGGAAGAGCTGATGGCAATTGTTGATAGACAGATAAGAAAACTACGGTAAAAAAAAATTGTGTTCGTAAAAGTCTTATGGAGAAATCATACTATTGAAGAAGCTACATGGGAAATAAAAGATGCTATGCGAGTCAAGTATCCTCATTTATTTCAGTATACAGGTACGTACCAGAGCTAAATTCGGGGACCGAATTTCATAAGGTGGGGAGAATGTAATACTCCTCATACAAAAAAAAAAGAGGGAAATTAAGTAATTCACCCAAAAAAAATAAACAAATTAAAAAAAAGGGGGGGGGGGGGGGGGGG